>SJYV01021009.1:124229-163460 GCA_006410875.1 Neotragus pygmaeus | reverse complement strand
GACCGGGCGGGGGGGGGGGGGGGGGGGGGGGGGGGGGGGGAATCACAGGGGAAGGAGGGAGGTCCAAGAGCAGGCTCCGGAGAGCTGAAGTAGGAGGCAGCAGGGAGTGAGCACATGAGCCAGACCGGGACAGGCCTCTTGCCTGAATGCTGTACAATGAAGAGCTTGGGTAAGTGAGCAGCTGTTAGATGGCAGAGTTTAACATAAAAGCCACGACCTTTCTGTCCCCAGGAGTCACCAAGTGCCCTCTGTCTTCATCTGTAAGGCAGCCTTGGCATCTGTGTAATCCTAGGATGATGATAATGTAGGGTAACCGTGTCTATGTGCACAGCATGTGCTAACAAGTTTTAAAGGGGAGGTACTCTTTACATGTCAAGAACAGAGTGAACCAATGTATTAAAATCCTAGAAAATGCAAAAGAGAGATCTATATTTAGCCTAAGGTGCTTAAAACTTAATCCTTATGCTGGCAAATAGGGAAGAAGAACTCTGAAGGGCCTCAGATCAAACAGGCAGGGACTTGAAAGTCTGCAGTGGAAATGGTTCCTGTTTTGTCTTATTTTTCAGAGTAAGTTTCTGGCTGAGGCTTGAAAAGGGAAGGGGCCTAGATAAGTATTCATAGAGCAGTTCCAAGGAGGGATTTTGACAGAACGATCATTAAGGAGACCCAGGGGACTGCAGAGGCCACACACAGAAGCAGAGCAGCAGGGGTCGGGCAGGACCAACGCCTTCAACACTTGCTGAGCAGAGGCTGTGTCACCAGATCCCGTGCAGCATCCCGGACCCACTGTCCATCACTCACAGCATCCTCATCCCCGTCTCACAGGTGAGGCACAGAACCACTGAGATGGTCAGTGACTCACCAAAAGTTACATGCTTCTGTGAACATATGACTCCAGCACTTCAGGGTTAAAGGGCCAATGAACTTAATCACCAAAAATAGAAGGACAGGGATTTTGTGAAGCTGAAAGAATGCAATGCGGGTGGGGAGAGAGAACAAGCAGAGATGAGATCAAGGTGCATGTGGAATGAAAACCAGTCCCAGAATTAATTCTGTAACACAGCCAGTCTGCCAATGGTGTCATTTTTAATGGAAGGTTGGCAAGCATCACTGGGCTGCAAAGAAATTACAGAAGCAAACGAGCTCATCCTGCTGATGGGAAAGGGCAGCTACCTCTCCTGGGCACTAACTCTCATTCCATGTCTCCCATCTCCAGCCTTCTCTCTTTCCTATTCTCTCCAGCTCAGGGATACATACAGCTGAGAAGGTGCCTACACTGGAGCTGCTGCTGCTGCTGCTAAGTCACTTCAGTCGTGTCTGACTCTGCGATCTCATGGACTGCAGCCCACCAGGCTCCTCCATCCATGGGATTTTCCAGCCAAGAGTACTAGAGTGGGTAGCCATCGCCTTCTCCCACATTAGGAGCAAAGGGAGCTTATCACTGTGATCAGGACCATCCTTGTATGTTCACACACCACTGGTGAGAATACAAGTGACACAGACTCTTTGGAAAACTAGGAGTTTCTAATAAAGTTAAATAGACACCCACCCTATGACTCAACAAGTCTCCTACCCAAAAGAAGTGAAAACGTATTTCACGAAAAGTATGTATATATTGTTTATAGCAAATTTCCTCATAATAGCTCAAAACTGGAAACAAACCAAACATCCACCCACTGGAGAATGGACAAACTGTGGTGAAGTTACCCAAAGGGATATGGCACAGCAATAAATATGAACAACAGAACATGAAGCCACATGAATGAGTCCTGAGAACAATGTGTGGAGTGAAAGAAGCCAGACACATAAAAATATGCTGTGTGAGTCCATTCAGAAGAAGGGTTAAGAACTGGTAGAACAAAGCTGGGTGGTTATTAGGAATGTGTGGGAGCAGCAGGAGAGACGCTGCCTGGAAAGGGCAAGATAGAAATTTCTGGGGTCAAGATAGTCTTCTTTCTTGAGCTACTCTATGGTTACACAGGTGTATACATTTGTCAAAATTCAGTGACATATTTGAGATTTGTACATTGTATTATATATAAATTATGTCTCAAAGAAGGACCATGAGCATGTAAAATAAAATTAAAAACTGTCCTTGTTCAGGGAATTGGGGAAAGAAAATCTCTTCCCTGGTGACTTTTAAGTGACTTCCCTGGTGACTTTATAATCCTTTTTCAGGTCTGCTAATCAAGTTCATGGCAACATCACACATCAGAAAATACAAAGAAGACCAACGCATCAAGGAACCTGCACCACAGCAACAGCTAATCTTGCCCTGGATCATCTTATCGGTTTTCCCCTATATGACAGTACTGATAAAAACGCATATGTACCATTAACGTTAACAACTGAATGATCATGCTGGGGCTCCACTGGTGGGTTACCCTCCCGCAGAGTAACAGGATGGCACATGAGCTTTCCTGAGAATGTGCCAAGCTCTATGAACAATCAACATGCCTCTCATTGTTAAAATCCTGCCTTAAATGGTTTTGGAATCATGGGAATGTATTATCTGTTATTAAAATTTAATAAACGTCAGCATTTGGAAAATAGAAACAAATAGCCTCTGCTAATTCCTAGAACTATGACTCACTCCACAAGGAACACCAATGTCCCCATGTCAACAGCACTGCTGGGCATCAGAATCTTCGTCATGGGCACCTTTGGGGCATTGGCCTTATTCCACGTCTCATCTTTCTCTCCAACTTTTAGCAGTGGCCACAATGTGTTGAAATGGGGATACTTTCTTGCTATGGACACATCTGTGGCTTAAGATATCAGGGCTGTGTGCCTGGCCACTCAGTCATGTCTAACTCTTTGCAGTCACATGGACTGTAGCCCACCAGGCTCCTCTGTCCATGGAATTTTCCAGGCAAGAATACTGGAATGGGTTGTCCTTTCCTACTCCAGGGGATCTTTCCAACCCAGGGGTCAAAACTGCATCTCCTGTATTGGCAGGCAGATTCTTAACTAGTGAGCCATCTGGGAAGCCCTATGGTACCAGGAACTCACTCTTATTTAATTATTCCTTTTCATCTTGCTTACAGGGGAAAAAAAAAAAAAAAACCTTAAAGAATGAATACTAAATTTTAAGCATAGTTAACTTACTAAGAAAATAAGCCTCTTTGGGAAAAAAAAATTGCATATCTGAATTAACTTCTTTCTTAAAGATGATATAGAATACTTTAGGCATTATGTGTAATTTTGCCAAAAAAAATTAAGTTACTCAAACCAACACTGAGATGCAGATATCTTTCAGTTTTAGCAAATGTCATAAAATTATATCTATAAATTTACAAAAGTCTCATAGGCATCCTACAAATGCTATTTTAAGTTTTATTTCATGAACCATTAGTCCAAAAGATCCCATGCATTCAAGACCGCTCACCAATAAATCAGAATTTACAGAACACATCACAGATCTCTCAAAGGCTCAGCAAAGTATATTTAAAAGACTAAGTTATCACAAAAATATACTCTATTGATAATAAAATGAAAACCCACACTGTGATACATCTTATTTCAGATCATCCTAATGAATTATCCCAATGTGGCTATAATGATCGAGATCACCAGCTACAGAGCTAGCTTTCTTGGGTTCAAATCCTAATTCTGCCACTTAGAGCTGGGTGACCTTGGGCAAATTATTAGTTTCTCTCTACCTCACTTTATTTTGCTATAAAATGGGATAATAGTGCCTATTTCACAGATCCATACATTAGGTTAAATATATTTTAACCTAGTGTGTGTGTGTGTGTGTGTGTGTGTGTGTGTGTNCATAACTTTTCTTCCAAGGAGTAAGCATCTTTTAATTTCATGGCTGCAATCACCATCTGCAGTGATTTTGGAGCCCCCAAAAATAAAGTCTGACACTGTTTCCACTGCTTCTCCATCTATTTCCCATGGAGTGATGGAACGGGATGCCATGGTCTTCATTTTCTGAATGTTGAGCTTTAAGGCAACTTTTTCACTCTCCTCTTTTACTTTCATCAAGAGGCTTTTTAGTTCCTCTTCACTTTACAACATATTAAAAAGCACAGACATTACTTTGTTAACATAGGTCCATCTAGTCAAGGCTATGGTTTTTCCAGTGGTCACATATGGATGTGAGAGATGGACTATAAAGAAAGATGAGTGCCAAAGAATTGATGTTTTTGAACTGTGGTGTTGGAGAAGACTCTTGAGAGTCCCTTGGACTACAAGGATCTCCAACCAGTCCATCCTAAAAGAGATCAGTGCTGAGTGTTCATTGGAAGTATTCAATTAATGTTGAAGCTGAAACTCCAATACTTTGGCAACTGATGCAAAGAGCTGACTCATCTGAAAAGACCTTGATTCTGGGAAAGATTGAAGGTGGGAGGAGCAGAGGACAGCAGAAGATGAGACGGTTGGATGAAATCACTGACTCAATGGACATGAGTTTGATTATCTCCCGGAGTTGGTGATGGATAGGGAGGCCTGGCTTGCTGCAGTTCATGGGGTCTCAAAGAGTCGGACAAGACTGAGAGACTGAACTGAACTGAAGTAGTTAACCTCACTGAAATTTTTCTTTTACATTTGAAAAATATGAGTAATATTAGTGCCTATATCACATGATTTTCATAAGGATTGCATGATCATAATTTGAAGAATTATTTGAAACTCAAGTTCTAGAAAAGTCTAGTATTGATTAAAACACAAAACATAGAGGAACATAAGAATCATTTCTATTGATAGGCACCCTTACAATATTTGACCCTTGAATATTAAATCCTGTGAAGATATTCTATTTCTAAACATTAAGACCCCATCGCTTCTAAGACTTTGTGACCACTGCCTTAAACATGGAAGCTTTCAAACTACACTACAAACCTATGATAACCAAAAAAGTACATCACTGGCACCAAAATCAAAAACAAACAAACAAAAAAATCACCAATGGAATAGAATAGAGAGCCCAGAAATGAACCCACAACTATATGGAAATCAATATATGACAAAAGAGGCAAAAATATACATGAGATAAAGACAGCCTCTATGACAGTGTTAGGAAAAACTGGGCGGTTACATACAGAAGAATCAGCCTAGTCTACTTTCTCACACCTCGCACACAAATAAACTGAAAAGGGATCAAAGACCTAAATGTAAGGCCTGAAACCATACAACTTCTAAAAGAAAACATACGCTGTATGCTGTCGCACATCAGCCTTTAGCAATATTTTTTTGAACATGTTCCCTCAAGCAAGGGGGAAAAAATAAACAAATGGATTACATCAATCTAAAGCCTTTTGTATAGTGAAGGAAACTAACAACAAGACAGACCACCTATGAAATGGGAGGAAATATTTGCAAAATATATCTCCAATAAGGAATTAATATCCAAAATATAAAATGGGCTCTTGTAACTCAACATCAGAAAAACAAACCATCTGGTTAAAAAATGGACAAAAGTTTTGAATAGACAGTTTTTCAAGGAAAACATACTGATGGTCAAAAGGCACATGAAAAGATGCTCAACTTCACTATTCAGAAAAATTCAAATCAAAACCACAGTACAACGTTACCTCATACTGTGAGAAGGACCAGAGCTTTTTAAAAAAAAAACACACACACACAAAAAAACTAAAAACAAATGTTGCCAAAGATGTGGAGAAAAGACAACCCTCAGATATGGTACATACACAATGGAATATTAGCCATAAAAAGAATGAAATTATGCCATTTGAAGTAACATGGTTGGAGCTACAGATTAAGTGAAGTAAATCAGATAAAGACAAATGTCATATTATCACTGTACATGGAACCTAAAAAAAATTTGCAAATGAACTTAATTCACAAAATTGAAACAGACTCACTGACTGAAAACAAACTTATGGTTACCAAAGGGGAAACATGGCAGAGACGGACAAATCAGGAGTTTGAGATTGACAAATATACACTACTATATATAAAGGGTCTACTGTATATATATATAAGGACCTACTGTATAGTACAGAGAATTCTAATCAGTATACATAGTAACGTATAAGGGAAAAGAATCTGGAAAAGAATAGATATATGTATATGTAAAAATTAATCACTTTGCTGCCTATCAGAAACTAACACAACACTGCAAATCAACTATAATATAAAATACAATTTAGAACATAGAACATTATATACTGTGATATTCACTTCATGATGTATGTAAATCAAATCATTTTGCTGTATGCCTTAAATTTATATGGTGCTAGATGTCAATTATATATTAATAAAACCATGAAAAATATAAACAAATTAAAATATCTTTAAATTAACTTTCCTAGAATCTTTTTCAAAATATTAGTGTCTGTAAGCAATATACAGAGATATCTGGAATACTATTAATGTGATTGCAAACACTTAAACTTTTCTATCTCTATTAAATAAAAAAATTTTAAAAGAATGCATTTATATACAATTATATCCATTTTCCTGGAAATACTATAGACAATCATCTTTTAAGGAGGAAAGGTGATTTTTATGCAATTAAGTGTATGGAAATAGAACATTATAACATCTATTATAATTTTCACAGCTGAGAAATCAAAATAGCTAACAGCAATATGGGATGCTTCTGGAAACTGTGAAGCATGTACTAAACCATATTATTTGCTCCATGNTCTGTCTCTTATACACATCTTGGAAATAGCACATTATAACATCTATTATAATTTTCACAGCTGAGAAATCAAAATAGCTAACAGCAATATGGGATGCTTCTGGAAACTGTGAAGCATGTACTAAACCATATTATTTGCTCCATGTTATTTTGGGAAACAAGCACATAATGTAAATATATTTAATATCATATATCTGTTTAATATTAAGCATATTATCAGATTTCATGATGTCTTTACAGTTGTAATACAACTTTCCTAGAACTATATTTCATAAGATACTACTTTTATTTTCAGGGATAATTTACTTTTGTTTAAGAGCTACTTTACCTGACACTGATATCCTAATTTAAAAAGAAAGGATGAAAGAAATTTATAGTATTTCAAAGAAATAATATTTATAGTATTTTTAAAGAAAATGAAAATTGGATTTATGAGTTTCAATTTCTAAATAAAATAATATTAATTGATATAATTTGTTAGAATAATCTTTATGATTAAAATCAAGGACACAGGAATATGAATGCTGCTGCTGCTGCTGAGTCGCTTCAGTCGTGTCCGACTCTGTGCGACCCCAGAGATGGCAGCCCGCCAGGCTCCCCTGTCCCTGGGATTCTCCAGGCAAGAACACTGGAGTGGGTTGCCATTTCCTTCTCCAATGCATGAAAGTGAAAAGTGAAAGTGAAGTCACTCAATCGTGTCTGACTCAGTGACCCCATGGACTGCAGCCCACCAGGCTCCTCCATCCATGGGATCTTCCAGGCAAGAGTAGTGGAGTGGGGTGCCATTGCCTTCTCCAAGGAATATGAATGAGAACCTCTAAAGATACATGTGTACTCTCTCTACCAGTAACTCATTCAAGTAATTTCTTTGTAAAAGAGGTTCCAGTAATGGCTTGTGTGTTTACATATTTCAAATGGATGTTGTGAAGATTCAAGAACTGGAAGAGATGTAAGGGTGATTGATTTTGTCCAGCTGCACCACCTCAAGCCATCTCTGACATCTGTCCTATTTTTACAAGCCTTGGGGAAGGATATTTTGCAGCTTTGATAACTTCTAAGGTTTAAAAATCCTTTTTCTTTAGTCCTTACTACTCTTCAGAATTCTCAGTATATGAAAATTTCTTACATCTAATGTGCACAGCTTTATTTATATATTTAATGTATGAAAAACATGCCTGCTCACCTATAAAAGATTGTACAATATTAAAGTAATTCTGCTACAACCAAAGATGCCACTGTCTGCTATTATGAATATGAATAAATGGGTGGTTAGTTAAGATTCTTACTAAAACTTCTGTATCATATCTGGAAAAACTGTTATGTTAAGATAGAGAGCTCCGTATTTCTCTGTGTGTATGCATTGCTAACTTTAGAATATATCAAACGAATTTTATTAATTTGACTGTCAACCTCTGAATCCAACAAATAAATATAGGTTAAGTCATAACATTCTCTTCCACTAAAACTGTGAACATTTAGAATACAGTCAAAATTGGTAAATGAAAATATTGTACGGACATAACCAAAGCATTGGTACCATTAATGACAGCTTTTGAAATAATTTTATCAGGCAATGGACTGTCTTGCTTTATGACTTTCCACTTAAGTGCAAATAGATAAGAAAATAAATGAAATCACTGTTTTATGAGTGACTTTCATTGTACAANTCTCATTCTCTGTCGTCCCCTTCTCCTCCTGCCCCCAATCCCTCCCAGCATCAAAGTCTTTTCCAGTGAGTCAACTCTTCACATGAGGTAGCCAAAGTACTGGACTTTCAGCTTTAGTATCATTTCTTCCAAAGAAATCCCAGGGCCAATCTCCTTCAGAATGGACTGGTTGGATCTCCTTGAAGTCCAAGGGACTCTCAAGAGTCTTCTCCAACACCATATTTAAAGTGAAGAGGAACTAAAAAGCCTCTTGATGAAAGTGAAAGAGAAGAGTGAAAAAGTTGGCTTAAAGCTCAACATTCAGAAAACGAAGATCATGGCATCTGGTCCCATCACTTCATGGCAAATAGATGGGAAACAGTGGAAACAGTGTCAGACTATATTTTTTTGGGCTCCAAAATCACTGCAGATGGTGACTGCAGCCATGAAATTAAAAGACGCTTACTCCTTGGAAGAAAAGTTATGACCAATCTAGATAGCATATTCAAAAGCGGAGACATCACTTTGCCGACTGAGGTCCGTCTAGTCAAGGCTATGGTTTTTCCGGTGGTCATGGATGGATGTGAGAGTTGGACTGTGAAGACAGCTGAGCACCAAAGAATTGATGTAGGTTTAAGTTTATGTAAAAAAAAAAAAAGAAAAAATTCTAGAAAGATATCACCCAACTGTTGCTGCTAGTAAATAACCTTTAAATATGCTGTTTGAATCTCTGACTGTGACTACATTTTTTTTTAACCCTTTAGTGTTAGTTCTTATCCATTGGAAAATTCAAGATCAGTTTTCTATTAATTCTTTCTCAGAGAGCTGAAATAACTCCCTGCTTCCCCTTGGACTTCTCTCCAAGCTGAAGGTTCCAAATGTTCTCCGTGGCTCCTGCTGTTGCAGTATCCTTACCTCCCCATTCTAGATCCCTCCATGCTGAAAATAGATCTCTCAGAAGCAATGCCAGAATCCAGGTCACAATGACAAGCACTAGCAATCAGCTGATATCCAGGAGTGCTTTCTTCTTAGCTAATAACTTCTTCATTTGGAAATGTCATTTTTAAAAGCCATGATAGAAATTAGTCCTAAATAACATAAATTATTTGAGTCATTTTCATTTGAGGTGCTCCAAATGTATTGTCAATGCTAGGAAGAGCCCTAGGTAGGAAGAGAGCAAGAATTGGGGTGTCATGGGGGAGATCTGGTCGTATACACACAGAGATACTCAAGGTTAGCCAACAAGAACAGTCAAGAACATTTAGTTGAATTCCCACAAATAAGGTGACAATTGATGTACCAGCCTAGAAAATATAAACCAAGAAAAAGACTTTAATAGGAAATAGTTAGGGGGCCAAGTGTTAGAAGTGGGTATGTAGAACTTTGTGTGAAACTGTCTTTTCATAATTCAATGTTGAGGAAATCTAGAACAAGTCAGCATGACACAGATTGGCTGTGACAGGTCTGCCTTTTATAACTGGGTGAGGCCTGGTCAGTTGAAGACCCCAGCTGGTCACCTCTAGCACCAAGGGAATTGCAGACACATTATATTTTTCCTGTGTATGTTGATCCTCCTTCCCCCCACCAACAAAAATATTTATTCAGAAACCCTGATATAAAAAGATATTTTTTTTTCTTGTCAACTTTCAAGGCTATTTTGAAAACATATATCATAGCAGTGGAGCAAAGAAAATATTCCCCAAGCAACAGAAAGACACATTTATAGTGCAAGCCTTGATGGGTAGACTCTTGTTCATTAAGGCCTGTGTTAGTCTCTCAGTCGTGTCTGACTCTTTGCAACCCAATGGACTGTAGCCCGCCAGCCTCCTCTGCCCATAGGATTCTCCAGGCAAGAATACTGGAGTGGGTGGCATTTCCTTCTCCAGGGGATCTTCCTGAGCCAGGGATCAAACCCGGGTCTCCTGCATTACAGACGGATTCTTTACCATCTGAGCCACCAAAGAAGACTCATTAAGGCCTAGTACTGCATTAATCTGGGCAGACACCACTGGGTTCAGAAATAGCAATGGCTGTGGAAAACAGATGAGGATTCTAACCCAGTGCCTGAACTTGGAGCCCCTGCAAAGAGCACCTGGGCACAGTCTGCATGGTCTTACCAAGCATGATGTAAGACCAGGAGCAGCCATACATGGAAAAGCATAGAGCAGAGCGATGCAAGGGCACAGACTAGCTTAGGATGTGAATGAGCCAGAGCCCACAAAGAATGAGAGGACCACAGGCGAGTGAGCAGGAGAGCACAGTTTTCCAAGTCACTGCTGATAGAGGGTTTACTATTTCTTGGTCAAGGGCCTAGAATAAAACCTGGAACCATATGAGTTGCAGCTGAATATTAAGTTTAATTTAGTTTTTCTTTGGAAAGAAATACGCTTCTGAACTCTCAGTCTCAGCACTGCTGACCTGTGGGCCGCATGATCTCTCTGCTGTAAGGGGCTGTCACATGCACTGTGGGGTGTTGGGCAGCATCCTTGGCTCCCATGACATGCCTTCCCTCAAGCTGTGACAACAAAAAAATGTCTCCAGACATTTCCAAATGCCTCCTGCACAGGGAAGGAGAGGGCAAAGTTGCTCTGATTGGAGAAACACTGCCCTGAAGACACGAAACAAACTCTTTATTGAAGAGTAACAGAAGGGAAAGTGTTGGTGACTCAGCTGTGTCCTACTCTTTGTGACCCCTCGGACTATATCCCATCAGGCTCCTCTCTCCGTGGAATTTTCCAGGCAAGAATACTGGAGTGGGTTGCCATTTCCTTCTCTGGGGATCTTCTCGACCCAGGGATCGAACTTGAGTCTCCTGCATTACGGGCAGATTCTTTACCACTGAGCCACCAGGGAAGCCCNTTCATTTGAGGTGCTCCAAATGTATTGTCAATGCTAGGAAGAGCCCTAGGTAGGAAGAGAGCAAGAATTGGGGTGTCATGGGGGAGATCTGGTCGTATACACACAGAGATACTCAAGGTTAGCCAACAAGAACAGTCAAGAACATTTAGTTGAATTCCCACAAATAAGGTGACAATTGATGTACCAGCCTAGAAAATATAAACCAAGAAAAAGACTTTAATAGGAAATAGTTAGGGGGCCAAGTGTTAGAAGTGGGTATGTAGAACTTTGTGTGAAACTGTCTTTTCATAATTCAATGTTGAGGAAATCTAGAACAAGTCAGCATGACACAGATTGGCTGTGACAGGTCTGCCTTTTATAACTGGGTGAGGCCTGGTCAGTTGAAGACCCCAGCTGGTCACCTCTAGCACCAAGGGAATTGCAGACACATTATATTTTTCCTGTGTATGTTGATCCTCCTTCCCCCCACCAACAAAAATATTTATTCAGAAACCCTGATATAAAAAGATATTTTTTTTTCTTGTCAACTTTCAAGGCTATTTTGAAAACATATATCATAGCAGTGGAGCAAAGAAAATATTCCCCAAGCAACAGAAAGACACATTTATAGTGCAAGCCTTGATGGGTAGACTCTTGTTCATTAAGGCCTGTGTTAGTCTCTCAGTCGTGTCTGACTCTTTGCAACCCAATGGACTGTAGCCCGCCAGCCTCCTCTGCCCATAGGATTCTCCAGGCAAGAATACTGGAGTGGGTGGCATTTCCTTCTCCAGGGGATCTTCCTGAGCCAGGGATCAAACCCGGGTCTCCTGCATTACAGACGGATTCTTTACCATCTGAGCCACCAAAGAAGACTCATTAAGGCCTAGTACTGCATTAATCTGGGCAGACACCACTGGGTTCAGAAATAGCAATGGCTGTGGAAAACAGATGAGGATTCTAACCCAGTGCCTGAACTTGGAGCCCCTGCAAAGAGCACCTGGGCACAGTCTGCATGGTCTTACCAAGCATGATGTAAGACCAGGAGCAGCCATACATGGAAAAGCATAGAGCAGAGCGATGCAAGGGCACAGACTAGCTTAGGATGTGAATGAGCCAGAGCCCACAAAGAATGAGAGGACCACAGGCGAGTGAGCAGGAGAGCACAGTTTTCCAAGTCACTGCTGATAGAGGGTTTACTATTTCTTGGTCAAGGGCCTAGAATAAAACCTGGAACCATATGAGTTGCAGCTGAATATTAAGTTTAATTTAGTTTTTCTTTGGAAAGAAATACGCTTCTGAACTCTCAGTCTCAGCACTGCTGACCTGTGGGCCGCATGATCTCTCTGCTGTAAGGGGCTGTCACATGCACTGTGGGGTGTTGGGCAGCATCCTTGGCTCCCATGACATGCCTTCCCTCAAGCTGTGACAACAAAAAAATGTCTCCAGACATTTCCAAATGCCTCCTGCACAGGGAAGGAGAGGGCAAAGTTGCTCTGATTGGAGAAACACTGCCCTGAAGACACGAAACAAACTCTTTATTGAAGAGTAACAGAAGGGAAAGTGTTGGTGACTCAGCTGTGTCCTACTCTTTGTGACCCCTCGGACTATATCCCATCAGGCTCCTCTCTCCGTGGAATTTTCCAGGCAAGAATACTGGAGTGGGTTGCCATTTCCTTCTCTGGGGATCTTCTCGACCCAGGGATCGAACTTGAGTCTCCTGCATTACGGGCAGATTCTTTACCACTGAGCCACCAGGGAAGCCCCTTCTCTATGAAGAGGCTTAAGGCATTGCTAAATTAATGACTTGCTCAGCAATTTAAAGGGGTGGACCATAAGAGAATCGTTGGTTCTTGACTCTGGACCTAGATTAAGGCAATAGTGCCCTTGTACTGGGTCTTCATAGAAGATAGACTAAGTGACTCCAGATGCTATAAGAGACACAATCTCAGTATCTTATCTCATTGCCAGATTCATCCTTATAATCCAGTGAGGTATGCCTGTCAGATGGCATTCCTCCAGGTGCTCACTCAGGACCCCCATCTTCGGATGTCTTTGGTGCCATCATCTTTAATGCATGACTGGAACCCCCTCCATTCTATCTAGCCAGTGAGAGTGAGCAGGGGACGGTGAGGCGGGCACATCAACCAGGAAGCATCCACATAGGCCCTCACATCTTCAGGGGAAAAATGGCCAGGCAGTCCTGCACTACTGGAAAACTTTTTCCAGCACCGTGAAAAGGCATATGTATTTTTAGTGTTTTCCTAGCCATCTGTGCCACAATTCTGTATTTTCCAAAGGCAGTTACATAAATACTCCAGCCTAATAAGAACCCTGTAATTTAGACAAATATGATTGCACTTGTATATATCTTATTTCTCCATTTTATATATGGAGGAGTTTAGACATGGGTAGTTCCTATGACTTGAGGGTGATATCATAGAGACAGAACCCCAGAATCTGAGTCTCAGTGGAGGGTTGTCAACTACAGGAGAGGTGATGTGTATTAAGAATAACAGAGAGTGACATTAGCTAAAAAGAGGAACGGTGTTACAAGCACTGTCACTGGAGTCTGACTTGTCTGTGCCATTAATGGCTACATGTGCCATCAGACAAGCAATTTATTCCCTCAGACTTCCATCTCCACATCTAGGGATAATCATAGAGGTGCAGATGAACTTTAAATGAGATGATATATAGAAAGTACTTAATACAATGTCTACAATTTTGGTTATTGATTTTATACCACAAGAAATAATACATGATGTATATATAAATTTACAGAATTGCCTGGCCAATACACATCACACATTAGTTCTATGAATTTGGAAGTCTATTTAGGTTTGCCCACAGGGCTTCTCTACTGAAGCTCAGCTGATAAAGAATCCCCTTGCAATACAGGAGACCCCAATTCAATTCCTGGGTCAGGAAGATCCCAAGGGGAGGGCATAGGCTACCCACTCCAGTATTCTTGGGCTTCCCTGGTGGTTCAGATGGTAAAGAATCCAAGAATCCACTGCAATGTGGGAGACTTGGGTTTGATCCCTGGTTGGGAAGATCCGTTACAGAAGGGAAAGGCTACCCACTGCAGTATTCTGGCCTGGAGAAATCTATGGACAATATACCCATGGGGTCACAAAGAGTCAGACACGGCTGAGTGACTTTCCTTTTCACTTTTCAGGTTCACCCACATTTACAAAGAACAAGGAAAGGCTCATTGACTTTGGCAGATTTGCTAGTTACAGTAGAAACCAGGAGAGGAGGCAACTGGGAAAGAAAGTGCAGATGAATCAGTGCAAATCCACTCCCCCCACTGGAATGCAGCCCAGAGTGCAAGCACCACTGATGGCAAAGCAATAGAATCATGTTCATTTAAATACCAAGGGCAGCACTCAGCATTATGAAAGATGCAAGCAAGATCAAATGCTTTGCGTGTTCTTCTGTCAATTAATTGGCCAGAAACTCTAGGGCCGAGAACAGAAACCCCGCACCCAACCTCGCTTCCCAGTTCGTGGTTTTGAATTATCTTATTTTGCAGATGAGGAAACTAAGGCCCAGACAGAACGGTGGTTAAATAAGAGACAAGAATCCCAAACTCACATTTGCTAATTCTTGGGCCAATTGCCTTATCTATGCTGCTTTCATTCTATGTTACTTTATATTCCATGTTCTACACAGGAAAGTTATATTAAGCCACATGAGGCAAATACAGAAGTCTACAGAGTAACTTTGCAGAAGCTGTCAGTTTTTCCCATACACAAACACCTCTTCCAATTTAAGAGATATTTCTCCCAAATTGACAGTGAGTCCCCACCTTCTGTGAGCATTTGACCTTATTTCTTTAATAAAAACAAAACAAAACAGAAACCAGCAGCTTTACTCCAATAACAACCTCTTTGTTAAGGATCAAAGTACTCCAAAGTCCCTCTTTCCATTGGAGGCTTGATAACGAAAAATGAAATGGTTTGTTGGATGTGGACGTCACACCTCAGTAACTTCTGTCAAAAAGATGGACATGAAAAACAGCTCTCATCAGTTTGGAAAACACATTCCCCCAACCACAAAACCTCATGAACAGCATCAGCCTGCCAAGAGCAGAGGCTTCATCTTCAGCAGAATAGTGTAAAAAAGAAAAATCTCAAATGTCAGCTCTGGGTAATATACTTCCACTAATTTTAATAAGAAACAATTTCACATGGATTGAGTCTCATTCTTTTACGGTGGAAATCTGGCCTTGAGAATATGATAGCAACCATAACATTCCAAAAGCAAGTCTCAGATAAAACCCTAAGAATTGGTTCTCAGGGCCAACTCCTAACTTCAGCTATGCAAGATTTTAATATCATCTGGAAGTCAAGCAAAATCCGACTAGGTATATTTGAGCTTTGTTTATTTGTTTTATTGACTGAGAATACAGGATAAATATCTTTTGATGTATGTGTGGGTCTGTGTAAATGTGTGCATGTGTATGTGAGTGAAATTTCTGCTAGTCCACTGTTTTTGAATTACAAAAATGGCTGCTTCTTAGGGCTCAACCCCACATATTCAAGAAATGCCTAATATATATGAAAAATACAATGTACACTAAAAACCTACTTCATGCCCTAGAAGAATATGACATCATACTTCCTACTTCTCTCCTTTATAGTTCATTCTATTTTACATCCACCCCTTATGACACAGCAAAGAACTTAGAGGTTTTTATCACATATCCAGATAATATTCCTCAAACTCAACCAATAACAAATGCTATCAAAATGCCCAGACACAGGCTTTCAGAAACTGTTACGTGACAATGAGCTTATCCGTAAAGCAGGCCTACAGAATGCTCTGCTGACTTCAGGAAACTTTGAACACCATTGAGAAAATAGAAATCCAAACCAGTCTCTTCTACAGAAACAGGAAAGCTCTAAACAATGACATGTTCATCAGAATCACAGAACTTAGAGCTAATCAGTGGATATAAGATATTAGCATTGGTCTGATGCAACTAAACCAATGAAAGGAGATTGGTTAACCCCATCCAGTCACCTAGAGCAACACTCGAGAGGCTTCTGATGAACCCTCAGCATGGCTCTTCTATGGCTATAAAATTCATCCTCTTGAATATTTACATGCAACAAGAAAGAATTATGTCCTTGTTAAGCATATAGGCTCAGGAATTAGACTGTCTGGGTTCAAATATCAGCTTTATAGTTGCAGCTGTGAGACTCGGTTCAAGTTACTTTATCTCTCCTTTCTCCAGTTTCCCATCTAAAACCGAAAATGACAGTAAGGTAGAAGTGAGTTAATACAGTGTAAAGTTCTAAGAACATAGCCCAGCACAGGATAAGCAATTGATAAATGATAGCTATTATTAATGATTTAATATCACCATTTCCATTCATTCTAAGGCCCCAAATTGAATCCTACATTTTTTTTATTAGCAGGAGTGAGAGAGGGTCTTTAACTAACTGGGTTTCGCAACCAAGAAAGAATTATTCTTGAAGACCTTGTCACCTACCTATTTTTCTATTTTAAATACAAAAAAAAGCATTTAATGACAAGAAAGAAATCTGAAACACAGTTCCTTTATAAACACTGAAGTAATGCTTATTTTAATGCCCATTTCTGCTGTCAGAGGTTTCATGAAATTCATAATGTAGGGTCCTAATAACCTGGCATTATGTTGAGCTAGTCTAAAGTTAAAAGAGATCTAACTCTAGTGTATATGCTGGGACACAGCTCTGAGTATTGTTCAGGTCATGTCTGAGGCAAACTCTATGAGTGAACTGCAACCCAATCAAATGGTGATTATCACAAAAGAACGACGCTAAACAGTCTCTCTGCAAATCTAGCTTTGGGCTCCACCAGTAGAGAATGATATCATTGCCATTGGTAGCTTTCAGTTCAGTTCAGTTCAGTGCAGTCGCTAAGCCGTATCCGACTCTTTGCAACTCCATGAATCACAGCACGCCAGTCCTCCCTGTCCATCACCAACTCCGGGAGTTCACTCAGATTCACGTCCATCGAGTTAGTGATGCCATCCAGCCATTTCATCCTCGGTCATCCCCTTCTCCTCCTGCCCCCAATCCTTCCCAGCATCNGCTTTAAGCCAACTTTTTCACTCTCCTCTTTCACTTTCATTAAGAGGCTTTTTAGCTCCTCTTCACTTTCTGCCATAAGGGTGGTGTCATCTGCATATCTGAGGTTATTGATATTTCTCCTGGCAATCTTGATTCCAGCTTGTGTTTCTTCCAGCCCAGCATTTCTCATGATGTACTCTGCATAGAAGTTAAATAAGCAGGGTGACAATATACAACCTTGACAGACTCCTTTTCCTATTTGGAACCAGTCTGTTGTTCCATGTCCAGTTCTAACTGTTGCTTCCTGGCCTGAATACAGATTTCTTAAGAGGCAGGTGAGGTGGTCTGGTATTCCCATCTCTTTCAGAATTTCCCAAAGTTTATTGTGATCCCATCCTCAGATGGATGAAAATACCAAAAATAATACAAGTAAATGGAGGAGCTGACACTCTTACATTTAAAATTAGGTCTTCATCAGTCATATTATGAAGTAACAATAGTAACAATCTTATAAAATCTAACAAGTTATCCAAAAAGTTGTAAATTATTAAAGAAGACCATTTGAAAAGTTAATATACATCCACTGTCATTAACAGTATACATCACCTTAAGTGTATATCAATCTTGAGAAGATTAGCTAACATGAAGCTATCATCATTAGCAAGACATTAAAAGCTAAATATTCCGAACATGAAGCCAGACTTCTACAATTTGATAACAGACGTGTTTTGGGGGACCATGGAGAAAAATTGGGAAACAATGGAAACAGTGAGAGACTTTATTTTTCTGGGCTCCAAAATCACCGCAGATGGTGATTGCAGCCATGAGATTGGAAGATGCTTGCTCCTTGGAAGAAAAGCTACGACCAACCTAGACAGCATATTAAAAAGCAGAGACATTACTTTGCCAACAAAGGGCCATCCAGTCAAAGCTACAGTTCTTGAGCTACAGTCATCATGTACAGATGTGAGAGTTGGATTGTAAAGAAAGCTGAGTGCCAGAGAATTGATGCTTTTGAACTGTGGTGCTGGAGAAGACTCTTGAGAGTCCCTTGGACTGCAGGGAGATCAAACCTGTCAATCCTAAACAAAATCAGTCCTGAATATTAATTGGAAGGACTGCTACTGAAGCTGAAACTCCAATCCTTAGGCCACCTGATGTGAAGAGCTAACTCATTGGAAAAGACTCTGATGCTAGGAAAGGTTGCAGGTAGGAGGAGAAGGGGGTAATAGAGGATGAGATAGTTGGATGGCATGACCAACTCAGTGGACATGACTTTGAGTAAGCTCTGGGAGTTGGTGATGGACAGGCATGCTGCAGTCCATAGGGTTGCAAAGATTCAGACACGATTGAGCAACTGAACTGAACTGACAGTCAAATAAATTAATAAAATGTTTTTTTAATTTTATACATATTTACAATTACTTTGGAAAATTTTGTTTTTTATACTATGTATACTTTCAATTTTCAGTTTGGATACCCACCACTAACCAAAGTTAACTGAGTGTTGATAGTTTATGCGAAATTTGAGCTTTAATTAAAATTGACTATTGCTATGAAAAAAAAAAAAGAATGTTTTATTTTACCTTTACCCCATCCTTTAAAAATGGCACTTTTATGTGTTTTATTATTCCTACATAAAGAGTAATGAATCTGCAATACAAAAGAAAAATCTCAGGCAATGTGGGAGACCTGGGTTTGATCCCTAGGTAGGGAAGATTCCCTGGAGAAAGGAATGGCAACTCACTCCAGTATTCCTGCCTGGAGATCTCCATGGCCAGAGAAGCCTGGCAGGCCACAGTCCATGGGGTTGCAAAGAGACACAACTGAGTGACTGACACATAGAGTACATAGTAATATATAAAATTTATATATTTATGGTCATGCCCATTAATTTAGAACTTATGAAATATATTGTACATATAAGAGTGTCAAATGCACATATGCAAAGTAAATAATACCAATAAAATACACATTCATGGACCTAGCCTCCAACTTCACAGACTGAATGTCTTGAAGCCCCCTGGAAATCCTGTCCCTAATACCCCAGGTGACCAGTAGCCTGGATTTTGTACTGACAATTAGCTCATTTGCTTTATAGGTTTTTCTTTAGAAGAAAGAAAAGAGAATTTTGTTTGAGCCAGGTTAAGGATTATAACCCAGGGAACAGATTCTAGGGAGCTCCAAGAACTATTCCATTTGTCGGGAGTTAGAGATACAATTTTATACATTTTTGAGACAAAGAATTTATGTATCATATAGACAGATTAGCATTGTACATAAAGTTGATCAAAGCTTTTTAAAAAAAAAAAATCAGTAATGTGTGTATAGAGCAAGCCTTTGATCAGTACAACCCCCTGTATGGGATGAAAAAGAAATATTAACCTTAAAATGACAAGACTGGTATCTGAAGAAAGGGACCGTATTTCTCAAAAGTTGATTATAGTCTCCTCTGAGGAGGTCTGGTTAATGTAGGAGGTAGATGCACGCTTCACACTTGGAAAGGTCTACTAGGAAAAGGGCATGTTATCCTTTTTCCTTCCTAGTTTGATTGTCCTCTTGTAGAAAACTTGGTGACTTCTCCTCATCATTTGCCTGCAGCTTTTACGCAGTATAATGATCAGAGTGTTTTTTAAGGTTTCTTTCTTTATTTCACTCTGGTGAGTTTTCGTTGCTGCACGCAGGTTTTTTTCTAGTTGCGGCGAGCAGGGACTACTCTCTAGTTGCGGTGTGAGGGCTTCTCGTTGCGGTGGCTTCTCTTGTTATGGAGCATGGGCTCTGGGAACACGCGCTTCAGTAGTTGCAGCACGTGGGCTCAGTAGTGGTGGCACACGGGCTTAGTTGCTTCGTGCCATGTGCGATCTTCCCAGAACAGGGAACCCATGTCCCCTACATTGCAAGGTGGAGTCTTTCTTTTTTTTAACTTGATGGAAAATTGCTTTACAATGTTGCATTGGTTTCTGCCATACAACAACTCAAATCAGTCGTAATTATATGTATTTCCCCTCCCTCTTGAGCCTCCCAACCCACACCTCTGGGTCATCACAGAACACCAGGCTGGGCTCCCTGTGCAAGGCAGATTCTTAAATACTGGACCACCAGTGAAGGCCCCTCCCTTTTTAAAGCTGCACATGAATATATTTCTTAACAATATGTTGCTTAGTTTTCCATGATTGGGATGGTCGACAATTGGGTTCATGCTGGTTGCAATCTTTGGTGACCTGGCTCTTTCACTCAATTTTACATCTTTCAGCCTCATTCATGTTGATGCATGGGGCTGTAGATTGTTCAGGTCCACTGTTGCAGAGCATCCCAGTGTATGAATATATCTCAGTCTAATGATCTTTCTGTTGCTGATGGAGACCTGGTTGTTTTCAATGTTTTACTCTGAAGAATGAGACTGCCATAAGCATTCTTTCTACATCACCTAGTGCATGTGCAAGAAGTTCTCTAGGGCATATACATAGAGATGAAATTACTAGATCATAGATATATGCATGTTAAAATTTTCTTTTCCAAAATTGAGCTTCTACCAGCAGCAGATGAAAGTATACATTGTTTTACATCTTTTGGTCAACCCTTGTTTATTATCTGATGTTTTGATTTCTCCACTCTGTTATATGGAAAACGGTATCTTATGACTTTAATTTCTAGTTTCCCAAATATTTGGAAGACTCGGCATCTTTTCATATGTTATGGCCATTTTCATTTCCTTTTTTGTGAAATGCACTGCCTTAACTATTATAGCCATTAACTACAACTTGATATCTCATAGGGCAAGTCTGCCCACTTTATTTTTCTTCTTCTGGTTATTGTTGGTTCAGTTCTCTTCTATATAATTTTAGAATCAGCTTGTCAAATNCCATTTTCATTTCCTTTTTTGTGAAATGCACTGCCTTAACTATTATAGCCATTAACTACAACTTGATATCTCATAGGGCAAGTCTGCCCACTTTATTTTTCTTCTTCTGGTTATTGTTGGTTCAGTTCTCTTCTATATAATTTTAGAATCAGCTTGTCAAATTCCACACTAATCCTGTTGAGTTTGTGATTAAAATAGCATTGGCTGTATAAATCCAGCTGGGAAGAAAGGACATCTTTACAATACTGAATCTTCCATATCAGGATGATGTTCTATTTCTCCATTTATTTAACTTTTCTTTGGTGTGTTTAAGTGGTGCCAGTGGTAGGTGGCTTAGATGGTAAAGAATCCACCTTTGAGACACCTGGGTTCAATCCCTGGGTCAGGAAAATCCTTTGGAGGAGGGCAAGGCAACCGACTCCAGAATTCTTGCCTGGAGAATCCCTATGGACAAGGAGCTTGGCGGGATATAGTCCATGGGATCACAAAGAGTCAGACACGACTAAGCGACTAAGCATGGCACAATGGTAAAGAAACCCCCTGCCAATGCAGGAGATGTGGGTTCAATCCCTGGGTTGGGAAGATCCCCTGGATGAGGGCATGGCAACCCATTCCAGTATTCTTGCCTAGANTACAGTCACCATTTGCAGTGATTTTGGAGCCCCCCCAAAATAGTCTGTCACTGTTTCCATTGTTTCCTCATCTATTTGCCATGAAGTGATGGGACTGGACGCCATGATGTTAGTTTTCTGAATGTTGAGTTTGAAGCCAACGTTTACACTCTCGTCTTTCACTTTCAAGAGGCTCTTTAGTTCTTCTTTGCTTTCTGCCATAAGGGTGGTGTCATCTGCGTATCTGAGTTTATTGGTATTTCTCTCTGCAATCTTGATTCCAGCATGTACTTTATCCAGCCCAGTATTTTGCATGATGTAATCTGCATATAAGTTAAATAAGCAGGATGACAGTATACAGCCTTGACATACTCCTTTCCCGACTTGAAACCAGTCTGTTGTTCCACATCCAGTTCTAACTGTTGTTCCTTGACCCTCATACAGGTTTCTCAGGAGGCAGGTAAGGTGGTCTTGTATTCCCATCTCTTTAAGAATTTTCCATAGTTTATTGCGATTCACACAGTCAAAGGCTTTGGTGTACTCAATAAAGCAGTAGTTTTTTTTTCTGGAACTGTCTTGCTTTTTCTATGATCCAACACATATTGTCACCCTGCTTATTTAACTTATATGCATTACTTCCTGGAAAATAGGTGAGGAAACAATGGAAACAGTGACAGACTTTATTTTTTTGGGCTCCAAAATCACTGCAGATGGTGTGTCCTTTGCAATTCAGGTCAAGGGTGCTATCCTTCCTGGAGCTCACAAATCCCCAGGCAAAGTCAGCCTTCCATCCTCTGCATTTTCAAGCTCTTTCTGAACATTATGCTATACCACTTAATTGTGTGATTATTTGTTTGTCCACCACCATCCTGTTTAACTAGGACCTCCTTGAAAACAGCTCTAGATGTTCAATATGGACTTTTAAGACAACCAGCATTCAAATCCTAGTTACATCAAGTAATATGCATGTGACTTTAGGCATGTTACCTTACCTTCCAGAGCCTGATCTCTAAAACAGGTGACATTATTAAATTGGCAAGCAAGTCTGAGGTTAAATGAATTAATAATAAATATCTCAGACAAAGTACTTGCACATAGTAAGTGCCATATAAGTGTTTTTTTTAAATCAGTTCCTGATTTCATAAATGCCTAAAAACAACTTAAAGGTAGCTTCAAGGATAATATGAATCTAATGCCTAATCTAATGCCTAAAAACAACTTAAAGCTAGCTTCAAGGATAATATGAATCTTACAAGCAAGTATTACTGTTCAAATATTTAAAATGTTTCCACTGGAAATATAACTCCATGAAACACTGGGATGGCCATAACCCAACAAAATTATCTCAAGAGTAGATTCCAGAAGGACGGTCTGAAATGCAAAATCTTAGCTCAGAATGTCTGTCCTTCCTTTGAAGACCTGTGATTGAAATCTAAAACAGTGCTTTAAAGAATATATCTTTAAAGCATTAATATATCTAACCAAGATATTAAGTTGTAGTAGTTTTAAGTCATTTACTTATTACAGAGAAAGTCTGAAATCTCTCTTCTCTTTTGCCTCTCCTGTTAACTCCCATGACTTCCACTTCTATGAATAGTTAGTGAATAGTGAGTGCCTTCTAACTGCTCATATCATGATTGTTGCATGAAAAACTTCTTTTTAAAGGCAAAGTTTCACAAGAAAAGTAATTGAAAGCATGTCTCCTTATTGTGTCAGTGTCTAATATTATTTTTTAAAAATTGGTATTTTCCCTCTCTGAAAATCATTTAGAAAATTCTTCTTATATAGATAGTCCCTATGAGTACCTGGCAAATACCTAGCACCCCAGTCAGAGCATCACAGTCTGGGTTTTCTTCTAGAAGCAGTGATTGTGACAAGGATTTGAGCACAGTCATTTTTTCCTGGAATGTGAAGAGAGAGAGGGAGGGAGGGCTGAAAGCCAATAAACATGTGATATCAAGAAAGACTGGTTCTGCAGACCTTTGGAAAGATCTCATTAGAACTCTCAGAGCCAGAGTAAAACATGTGTCAAATTGTCACGCCCAAGGCTGGAGGGAGCCAGGCACTTGCACATCAATTTACAAAAGTTCCTGTCTGAGGCCTGTTCCAGTGGTTATCAACACTCACTGACACATCCAACTGCTACACATTCTAGCAGAGCAATTCAGAATTTTGAGAAAAAATAAAAGGAGCAGAATTCAGACACACATTGTATCTCTGAGCAGCTGGAAAGGGACTGAGCACACTGACAGGTTTGAGGGGAAAGGGGGCGGGTGTTGATGGCATCCACTATGCCTGGTCAATCCTCTGTTCATTTATAAGCTCCAGAAGGAAAAGAACTTAAATAATTAGGAGAAAGAACTTAAGAAATAAACACAACCTGTGTCTGCTCATTGAGAAAGTGATTCCGGAAATGGATTGGGATACTGACGCCTACCCACTGCTAAGACCAAAATAACACTGAAGACCAATGAGAAAATACCTCTTCACATCAATTAGACTTTAATAAAATAAAGTGAGAGGAAATCAGTGCTTTTATTCTGTTTCAACACTTCTCTCTCAAGAGATCTCAGGACTCCTTGATCCCCAGGTAGAAGACCTGTCAGTGGCAGGTTTTGTCCAATAATGCTAGGCAAAGTTTCACTCATTCAGCAAACATTTGCTTGGTGTTTGTGATACATAAATTATAATTTACAGGACAGAAAAATATCAGCCAAGTAATTGTTGGCTGATGCGATTAGCCTTTTTCGTACCCTCTCTAATAAAGTCTATTGTTTAGGGCATCCTTTTGGGTTGATTATGGATTTGGAGAATGTTGGGAAGTTTTCCCTGATGCTTCTACAGGATATTAAGACCCATTTTTCTGTAATATTCTGTTAGCGTGACTTCTGCAGTGATGAGTAAATAATCTTTGTTAATGAGCTGACAAACAACTGTGAGCTCCTGAAAGACCTCGGACTACTTCTATTCATAATTTTATTTTATTTTTATTTGTTCTTTCTGTTTCCTTAGTCCTCACCAGCATTCCTTTGTGTTTAGTTCCTCTATATTATAAATGTTCTTTGAGTTAAAAAAATTATTTCAGTATTGATTTACAGTGTTAGATAGCTGTCTTCATCACAGCAGCCTAGCACAGTGTTATGCCTGAGCACCCACTGTAGATGTCAGCTGAATTCAAGGGAGAAAGCAAGAGTATGTGTTTCTTCTTGATTTAGAAGTCAACATCTTACTTCTGAAAATCCAGTTTTCCTGTTTAACACTGCCCTCTAGATAAATATATTTAAAAGAACAGCTAGACACCACATTCAAATTAGCAAAAGTATTGCTGTATAATAATTTTGATAAATTAGCCTTTTTTTTCAGCAATGACCAAGCACAGTGTTAGGCCAGAGGCAATCGGATTGCAAAACTGATAAGGCCCTGTAATGATGAAAAAGCACTGCACAGGTGGTTTTGAGAATCTTAAAATTCTTTGATAATCCTTTCCTCAGGATGTGGAGGCTCAGGCTTCCCTGGTGAGTCAGGGGTAAAGAATCTGCCTGCCAATGCAGGGGATGCAGATTCAATCCCTGATCCTGGAAGATTCCACATACCATGGAACAACTAAGCTGTGTGTCACAGCTACTGAGCTTGCTCTGCGAAGCTAGGGAGTTGCCACTATTGAACCTACGTGCCACAAGCGCTGAAGCCAGAGGGCCCCGGGGCCTGTGCTCTGCACAAGAGAAGTCACCACAGTGAGAAGCCGGCACAGGGCAACTGCAGAGGGGCCCCAACCCTTGGCAACTAGAGGGAAAGCTGAAGCAGCAACAAAGAGCCAGCACCCCCCAAAATAAATAAATTATTATTTTATTATTTTATTTTTAAGTGGAGTCTCTTCCTTATACATGGCGCTTTAATGATTTGCTTCTAACTGACAAAAGCCGAGGTCATAAATCAGCTGGCTGCCTGGTTCTCTCTCTTTTTCTCTCTTGACATTGCCCCTTTGGAACACTGGGGCTCCGGGTGAGAAGTCCAGCTCTCCTGAATCCACGCTGCTCAAGGACCACATGGAAAGAACAGACACAGAGATGCTTACGCCCGGGAGTCCGAGCTGCTCCACAGCCCAGCTGCTGGTGTCTCCCCTGCCAGACAGCCAATGTTTGAGTGGAGGGCCTGCTCTGGCAGTCCAGTGGTTAAGACTCCCAGCTTCCAATGCAGGGCACATGGGTTCAATATCTAGACAGGGAACTAAGATCCTCCATGCTGTATGGCACAGACAAAAAGTAAAGACTTTTTAAAGATAAATAATAACAAATAAATAAAAACGAGTCATGAAAAATGTATGAGTGGAAAAGGAGGCCTTTGAGGTAATTCGGGCCCCAGGTACCTTTTGAGTGAGGATTCCTTAGAGATTTCCTATAATTACTACCTACTTGGACCTGGAATCATAATAAATAATAGTAACAAATGATTGCTGCTATTTTACAGAACTACATTTGAGATGATATGTTATATATCCATAAACAATACAATTATATACCCATAGATAACTGTTATAACATGTGTTGTTGTTCACTGGCTAAGTTGTTTCCAACTCTTTGTGACCCCATGGACTGTAGCATGCCAGGCTTCTCTGTCTTTCACTATCTCCCAGAAATTGCCCAGGTTCGTTTCCATTGAATCAGTGATGCTATCTAACCACCTCATCCTCTGCTGCTTCCTTCTCTTTTTGCCTTCAACCTTTTCCAGCATCACAGTCTTTTTCAACAAGTTGGCTCTTCACATCAGGTGGCCAAAGTATTGGAGCTTCAGCTTCAGCATCAGTCCTCCCAGTGACTATTCAGGGTTTATTTCCTTTAAGAGTCACATTGTGTACCTGTAAATAAATTGTCCTACTTTAAAGTACCCATGACTATATTTTAGAAAGGATGCCAAATATCAGAAAGAAAAGAATGGCCAGATTTTTCAAATGTATGTGTAACAAAGGTAATTCTGGCATTGAGTTCATCTTGGGACTGAGTTTCCAAAGCAGTTGGTGATCTGGTGTAGAGTGGAAACTCTTTTCACGTGGTGGGATGGACATTTGACTGCAGCAAGTTTTTCAGAAAAGCTTCCCTTCTCTAATGAACAAAAACAGTTCCTTTCAATTCTGACACATCACAAGGTATATTTTTTATGTCAGGTCTGTCAGACTTTGACATGCAGTCCAGCCCCGAAAAATNGAATGGCCAGATTTTTCAAATGTATGTGTAACAAAGGTAATTCTGGCATTGAGTTCATCTTGGGACTGAGTTTCCAAAGCAGTTGGTGATCTGGTGTAGAGTGGAAACTCTTTTCACGTGGTGGGATGGACATTTGACTGCAGCAAGTTTTTCAGAAAAGCTTCCCTTCTCTAATGAACAAAAACAGTTCCTTTCAATTCTGACACATCACAAGGTATATTTTTTATGTCAGGTCTGTCAGACTTTGACATGCAGTCCAGCCCCGAAAAATCCAACATCTGTCTGGTTAATAGCAGAGACTCCCTCTCCTCTGACAGACCAACGAGGCTGCCCACCCTGCTCAGTGTAGGAGAATTCTGAGAAAACCTTCCCGAATGTTCTCCTCCATCTGTCATTTTTCATTCATCTGAACACTGGAAGTAAATTTATGGGCACTTCCACTTTCTGAGAAACACCATGTTTTGATTTTAAGTATAAGTGTTTTTCTACTTGATGTCTGATGGCATAAAAGCTCTTTAAAAGTAATTTAAGAAATGCTTTTAGAATATCTCCTATCTCTTTATTCTATTTTTATAACCATCTTATAATTTAATGAGTTATGTTTTTTCTTAAGGCATCATCCACAAGAATTATTAAGATTCCAGCGTCACATTCTATTCTACCTGCCTACTGTCTCAGTTTATACATTATCCCTTCACTGGTAGTGTTTATACATTATCTCAATGATCTTTACCTTATAGGATGAAGCTATGTAACCTTGGAATGCAAGGGAAATGGAGAAAAGGAGAAGGGTTGACAGAGGGAAAAAAATGATAGAAAAATTAATTGAAAAATTCGGATGGTTTACTCATTTAATTGTTGGAATCTTACGGCAGATGTCTTCAGTAGGGCTCCCTGTGAAACACACCTGAGATAAACGCTGACATGCCAGGAGTTCGTCTAGGAAAGTGGGGCTGTGGGGTAGGGAGGTGAAGGAGGCCAGAAGCCGGTACTTATTAAACAGGGACTTTTACTGACGATGGGTTTCCATCCTGCTGTGGAGAAAGCACCACAGGTTTGCCCAGCTGAGAGCTTGGGGACTTGGGCTTCTACCAAACCCATCCGTACTGGCAGAGGGCTGCTTCCAGGTGCTTTAACTCTACACTTTTGGCCTGTCCAGCACATGCTCAGAACATTTCGGAGGCCAGAGAGATCTCTTAGCTAGGAAGTCACAAGTACCTACAGCAAGAAGCAGCAACACTGCCAAGGGACCAGGGCGGGGGAACCAACACCTCTGCTGCAGCAACGCTTTTCCTCCCCAACCCCATATGCAAGGTAGACCAGAGTATGGTGGTGATCGTTAACTAGGAATTTTCACTTCCACGGAGACATCTTGATGACTTGGTTAACACAGCTCTATTGCTGCCAAAGTCAGTCTAATTTTATTGTTAATCCAGTACCAATGGAGTATATTTTATGTGATATTCTAAGAACCAGGGAGTACTCATAAAAATATTTAAAGGATCCCTTGCCCTTTTGGCTTATTATCAGAAGCCTACTGTCTCCATCCCAGGACCCATATCACCCCTCCAATTGCTTCAGAGTCTCTCCTAACCTCAGGGCAGCAAAACTGTTTATTGAAAAAGTTTATTTTTACTAACAAATATGCCAAACACACAGGCAGCAGAACATAAAAGTTTATATGAGGAAAACAGAGGACTGGAAAACAAATTTATGAAGTACTTGGAGAATAACAGTAAGGGGTTTGATGAGGAACAACTGGGAGCAGGCAAAGGGCTGCTTGATTTTAAATCTGTTTTAAATTACAATTTTTTCACATGTGTCTACATTCTGTTATAAAATGAAACAAGTACAGAACCATAAAAATAAAATAAACCAAGGAGAATACTTTTGCAAGTTGCAAGATCATATACCATCTTCTTTTGAACATGGAAAACCAGTTTACTACCTAAAAAATTTATTGCAATGATGTGTGTTTTTAGAGAAGCTCAGAGTGATGAGTGGATGAACCCCAAACTGAAGACTATAGAAAAATACTGAAATCCACTCTATTTGCTTTTCTTCTCTTGTCTTTTCCTCTCCCTCCACCTCTTCCTATCATTCTGTCCTTCTATTTTTATTTTCTTCCCTTTTCCCTTATTTCTTTCCTTTCTTTCTTTTTAATGGAGAATACCAGAAACTAGGAGGCAGGGAAAAAGAGAAAGTGTGGATCAAAAGATGTAAACTTTCAGTTCCAAGAAAATTAAATTATTGTGACCTACTGCATGCATGGTGACTCTGGTCAATACTAACATATACTTGAAATTTGTAAAGAAAGTAGATTTCAAATGTTTCATGATGATGTGATCACTAATCTAGAGCCAGACATCTTGGAATGTGAAGTCAAGTGGGCCTTAGAAAGCATCANAGCCTGGCATATAACAGATACTCCATTAGCATTAACTGCTATTGTATGGACTTTCAGATATTTGTGGTTGATTCCTACAATCCTCAGTTTTTTATGTACGTGTGTCCATGTTCCTCTGAAAGATCCTAAAGTGAAAACGTATTTACTTTATTAATAACAACACAATAATAATATAAAGAGAGGCACATTCATGCATGCATTGTATACTTCTAAGAAAAGTTCCTGGCACTGATCTAAATCCAGGTGCACACAGGTAGCCAGAACACCAAGTCATGCATCTCCCGCTGTCACTGCACACCTGGTGCTAATACTTTCAATAAGCTGCTCCTCCCCTCCTCACATCACATGGGCAGTGACGCTGGGAATGGGGCTCACTCTGTGCCTTAGTGGTGAGTGAGAGGGTCTTTATTTCATCAAAGTAATCCATTACCATGATGGAAAAGCACCACTATGGAAAAGATGGAAAAGAAAAGCATTAACCATTCCTCCTTACCCAGAAGAGGTGTGAGGACACTGCTCCAACTGGCTCATGAAGAGCTTGGAAGACTGCACGCATGGCCCCAGGTCAGCAGCCTCTTTGTACCCACACTTTCGGCCAGCAAGAAATTGGGTCTCTTTCCAACAGTTCTTGAATCTGGCTAGCCTTGTGATGTTCTTTGGTCATAAGAATGCACCAGAAGTGGCAGCGTGTCATGTGGAGCCTAGACCTGCAATCTTCCCTTGTCTCTCTGTCTCTGTCTCTGTCTCAGAGCCCAGCCTAGCTAAAGTGCGAACGTCCCTGGACCAACCTGCTGAAGGATGAGACCCGTGACTCACTTACCCCTGCCACTGTAGTCAGCCAACTGGTGACAGACAGAGGACAACAGCCAGACACACAGGTGAGCCACACCAGAAGGTCAGAGCTGCCCAGCTGGCCTCTGCCCACTCCAACCCACACGTACAGGAGCTAAGTAAATGCTTATTGTTTAAAGCAACCAAGGTTTGGAACAATTTGTCATGCAGCATTATTTGGCAATAGATAACTGATACAACAATGAACAAGATTCCGATAGTAGCTTTTATAACTCCAAGACCTATGTCCTTGAAACTGTACAAAAACAGTCACCGCATAATTCAAATATATGTGCACATGTATGTATATACAAAATACATTACATTATAAAAGTATACATTGAGTAGACACAGATAGTGGCTTCCGCAGTGGCTCAGGGGTAAAGAATCGACCTGCAATGCAGGAGCCATAGGAGACATGGGTTCGATGCCTGGGAAGAGAAGATCCCCTAGAGGAGGGCATGGCAACCCACTTCAGTATTCTTGCTTGGAGAATCCCCATGGACAGAGGAGCCTGGCCGGCTATAGTCCATGGGGTCGCATAGACATGGACATGACTAAGCAACTTAACACACATGCAGATAAAAATACACTACCATACAACTAAACCAAACCTGCTTTAAGTGGGGTGGATTAGCTGTGGGAAGGAGAATAAAAATATATCACTTTGGCCAAACAAAAAATAAGTGACAATTTTTTTTTTAATGAGAGAGTATAACTCTTACTTTTAATACTTAACAGATTATAAGCATTAAATTTAAGGATTTTACTATTTGACTCTCAATATTATTTGAAAATCAGACCACAGAATTATATACAAAGATAAGCATTTTATTGGTTTATCAAAAACATCGTTTTCCTAACTTTTTCTTATCTGCTCTTCAAGGAACATAATACTGTCATGCAAACCCACAAAATACACACATAAGAAAATACAGTGTCCTTGGGTAAAGCAATAATAATGAAACGTTGTTAATGGCACTCGTCAAACACTGACCATGATGAATAAAGCAGCCTTAGTCCTTTCCTGATTTTTCTGTGTAACTGAGTAGCAACATAGAAGTTACTTTACAAAAAAGAATGGGGAGTTTCTAAAAAATAACATTTAGCCTAGTACTTTAAAAATATTCCAAAATGAAAGGTTCAGAAGATCTGCTTTTGACTAGTCAAAATGGTCTTAATTCAGATGTAGTGTATTCAGTAAAAATTTTCTCCAGGAACATCAAAGGAGGAGTTAATAATGAACTTGAGTTACTGTAAAATATAAATACTTATCTTTGATGTGATTAAAGAATTTTATAAAAACCCTGAAGGTCTTATAAACTGTATAAAAAATTACCAAAAAAAATTTTTTTATTAAGTCCTGGAATGAATACTAGGATATATTATGATAGAGCTCAGGCTTTAGAGAAATAATGCCTGGTTATAACTGCCATTTTATTTATGAATTCCAAGTTCACTGTTGGCCTGTGCATTCTGATATAGAAGTTGAGATACTAAATTGAAAAAAAAAAGAAGAAAACAAAAGAAATAACTCTTAATGTAGTCTCCTTGGAATTAAAAAAATGCTAATAATGCTTGAGAGGAAATAAGAAATCAGAGTTTCAAATAGGCTAAAAGAGAACAGATGAATGAGTTATTAATAGTTATCTTTAAAACTATAGTTTTATTGTTACAAGGTGAATACTAACATTTTATGCTTTATGTCTTCAATGAACAAAATAACCAAAATTAAACTGAATCAAGATGGGTAAACAATTAACAGTGAAAGCAGGTACCAGAAGAAGCTGAGGATGCTCTCCTGTTGTACAGCTTTAACAATAACCTGGGTTGGTTTTTAGCTCTTATATATCAATTCTGGGATCAATTGGGGTATAGGAACTGTTATTTTAATTTTGTGATACAAAGGATTTGCAAATTCTCTAATTTCACATACTTGCATGGGTTTGGGGGGAGGTGGTAAAACCGCTCATTCAAGCAGTTTACACCAAGCATTCCAGTAGGTACCAGGAGATAGAGTGCGGTAAGCATGACCGCTTTTAGTCCATGATGGTGGACTTTCCTTAAAGACATCATTATTGAAATGAGGTCGTGATTACAGAATGCCTATTGCAGTGATTCACAGAAAGTCTATTCTAGTCTGACAGTCTCAAGAAGGCTTCCCAAGAACTCCCCAAGTGAGCTGAGATCTCAACAGTGGGAAGGCCTCAAAGCCAAAGGAAGATTAGGAGACACAGCCTCTGCCAAGTGAGAACACTGACGAGTCCAGGGAACCGGAAGGAGACCTTAGTGAGTGGAGCAGGGTAAGCACGGCGGACAAGAGCAGAGGGCAAGGCTGGAAACTGTGGGGGAAGCCAGAGGCCAGCTCTCAGCCAGTGTGAACTCAGGTTACCAGCACAGTAACCTCACCTGGAAAGGCATCAGAAATGAAAATCATCAGGCTCCACCCAGACCTCTAGAATCAGATCCTCTGGGGTGGAGTCCAGCAAGCCCCCCAGGGGAATTGGATGCACCTTAAAGCTGAGAAACTGAGGCTGCTTTTAAGACTCTTCAGTGTCCTCTGCATGTGTGCTGGTTGCTTAGCCACCCAGTCATGTGTGACTCTTGTGACCCCATGGACTGAAGCCCACCAGGCTTCTCTGTTCAAGGGATTCTCCAGGCAAGAATACTGGAATGGGTTGCCATGCCCTCCTCCAGGGGATCTTCCTGATCAGGGATCGAGCCCATGTCGCTTGTGCCTCCTGCGCTGGCAGCTGGGTTCCTTCACCAGTGCCTCCTGGGAAGCCCTCTGTGTACTGTACTTCCCCCAAATCCTCAGAGACTTTCTGCTTTTTCTCATTTCCATTCTCTGTGACATTCAGCCTCTGTGGCCTCTCCCCTATTTTACTTTCACAGTCTCTCACTGCCTCTGTCTTTTTACTCAGTTACTCATTCATTCATTCAGTATTTCTCAACACCTACTATTTGTTTATAACATAATAGCAAACAAAACAAAGATCCTTGTCCAATACTTGAGCAAATTAGATAGGCTGGAAGGTGATAAGTGTTGTGAGGGGCTAAAAGGAGAGTGTTTATAAGCAGAGTGCTTATTTAGTAAGCAAGTGGCCTTTAATCCTCTCAACAAAGCCAATTTATAAATTGAAAAAGAAACTCAACATCTAGGAACCAGGAGTTACTAGGGAACTTCCATCCCATGTGTCTCTGCCTCCCCAGCTTTGATGTCTCTTCATGTTACAGCAGTTGCAGCTTTGCTTAGTTGGAAAGCAGACACTGAGATAGAGATATCTACACAAGCATTTATTGTGAGATAGCTATGGGATCAGTACCTCCAGAAGAGAGGGAAAAGGAGAAAAAGTAGGGAGGGAAGGAAGCAGGTCCAGGATGGAGAACTGTCTCTGATGCAGTGGCTAGATAAGTCTCAGCCAACTCTACTGGAATTCTGAACTGAGATGACCCTACAGAGTTGTCCTGAACTGAAGAGGGGAGTGGGGCCTCCTGTAATGGATCCAACACTTACTGGATGTCTGCAGCAGGAAAGGATGTAATGATAGGCAAGACAGCTCTCTCTGGACAACATCAATCCCCAGACAGGGGACTGCCAGGGGAGACTGTGAACCAGTAACTAGGACAGGTTAACTCACAAGTTTGGGGTGAGAGGGGAAAGATGTAAGTAAAAGCCCCCAAAATAGTTCTCTCAGCTTTCCCTGAATCTTCTGCTCCAGAGTATGCCATGATAGCATCTTCCCCCAGAACCGCCCCCTGCCCCTGCCCCGCAGTGCAGCTCTGTGGTGGGAGCACTCTGCTGAGTTCACGTCAGAACTTAAGTGAGCGTCTGCATGGAGGGCACCAGTCCTGTGGACATCAAGAGGTGCGCCAGTGCTTACTCAAGGAGTAAAACTGCCAGGATGATCATTGCTTATAACTGGAGGGAGGCAAAGAAATTAAAGGAGATGAATACCACGCAGTCCCCTGAGAGCTGGCAAACTGAGTCAAGATTGCTAATCATTAGAAAAACTGGAGTGAAACATCTCAGTCAATATGGTCCATTTCCCTGGAAATCCATGAGTGGTCACGGTTAACGCAGTAAATATTTAATTCCAGTACTGACAATTGCCCTCTGACCCCACCGTTTACCTCAGCGGCTCTGCGAGCTTAGATAACACACGGGCTCCTTCCAGTGTTCTTGCCTTGCTTTCCCCCCGGCTGAGCTCACAGAATTGCAGCAAATGTGGAAGCAAGACTGACAAGACACAAGGAGAGTGTTTATAAGCAGAGTGCTTATTTAGTAAGCAAGTGGCCTTTAATCCTCTCAGCAAAGCGGAACAAAGGCAGGATGACAGAAGTATAGACTTAGAACTGGAAGGGGCCTCGAGGGTTGAGAAAGTCACCCCTGCGTTCCCTGTTACACATGAGAGTAGTAAGACCTAAAACAGAGAGAGAGGTGATGCGGTTGTGCCTGAGATTACACAGACAGATCTCCGAAGCTGAAGCTGGTTCTCTTCCTGTTGTAGGACAAGGTGACTAGCGGCCACTCTGTCATGCGTCAGCTTAGCTGAGCTGAACAAAAGGCCCAGTTTCCGTCCCTGCATCTCTCTGATGAGGGTGGGTCCCAAGCGATGCTGTGCAGAAGCTCAAAGAAGAAGTGAGCGACACCCACACTGTCCCTCACACTCACAAGGTGGCATACAGCATGTCTCTAGTTCAAGTCCATTGCCACACACTTGACGGGTCACTTAACGGACAGGCAACGGCTCTGCCTTTCTCTGCTCTTACATTCTACGCCACCTGGTCAGTCACGTGTCCAGCTCCATGAAGAGGCTTCTCCTGGATACCTGCCTGTCAAGGTCAGAGGAAGTGAGTATGGTCACAGGTTCAGTCTGTTTCGGTGGCTTCTGTCCCATTCCTGGTCATGGGTTCCAGCCTGTACTGTTCTTGCCCACGTTACACTTGCCTTCCCCTCCTTGTAGGTTTCAAGTTCCAGCTTCAGACGTGCAAATGACAGACCGATAGACACTGCTTAGTATCCCCCACAATTGTCCAAGTTACAATTGCTATAAATCCCTGTAACAAATCTGAGTTGGTGGTGCTCCATCTGGAATTAAACCTGACTGAAATTAGGTGCTGACGGAATCATTGTCCAAAGCAGTTCATGGTACCTTGCAAGGGGTCTACATGTTATTAGACCCAGGTTCAACGATCTTCCATTCTTCTCATCAATTATCATCATCTAAGACTTCCAACTTAGGAGTTGTATTTATTTTCATTTTAAATGTACATTTTCCTCATTTGAAAAATTTTCTGCTGCTTACTAATAAATTAGTAGCTAGTATTTATTGAGTGCTTACTAGGGACCAAGAACAACCCTATCAATCATGTGTCATATAGTGTTATTTCTTAGTACATAAGGAAACTCCAGAAACCTAAGATTATATAGTTTTCCCAAAGACACAGAGTTAGAAACCAGCAAAACCAGAATCTATAGTCAGGTTGGTCAACTGAGGCCCCACTCTTAGCACTTTACTGCCTCTTATGAAGATACTTTGCTTGAATTTTTTTTTTTCCATGATTATCATCACTACTTTCCTCCAGAGCTTAGAAAATATAAGGCCACTCAAAGAAGAACTAAGAATTGCTTTGGTACCAAATATGAATGGATCATCCCCTCATTGAATCTGTAACAGACTTTAGTAAACAGTGATGATGCTCATTCCAGCTCTTTCTGATTATGACTGTAATTCACTTCAGTTCAGTTGCTCAGTTGTGTCTGACTCCTTGTAACCCCATGGACTGCAGCACACCAGGCTGCCCTATCACCAACTCCCAGAGCTTGCTTAAACTCATGTCCATTGAGTCGGTGATGCCATCCAACCTTCTCATCATCTGTCATCCCCTTCTCCTCCTGCCTTTAATCTTTCTCAGCATCAGGGTTTTTGCCATTGAGTCAGTTCTTCACATCAGGTGGCCAGAGTATTGGAGCTTCGACCTGAGCATCAGTCCTTCCAATGAATATTCAGGACTGATTTCCTTAAGGATAGACTGGTTGGATCTCCTTGCAGTCCAAGGGACTCTCAAGAGTCTTCTTCAACAACACATTTCAAAGGCATCAATTCTTTGGCACTCAGCTTTCTTTATAGTCCAACTTTCACATCCACACATGACTACTGGAAAAACCATAGCTTTGACTACACAAACCTTTGATGGCAAAGTAATATCTTTGCTTTGTAATATGCTGTCTACGTTGGTCATAGCTTTTCTTCCAAGGAGCGAGTGTCTTTTAATTTCATGGTTGCAGTCACCATCTGCAGTGATTTTGGAGCCCCCCAAAATAAAGTATGTCACAGTTTCCATTGTCCCTGTCTATTTGCCATGAAGTGATGGAACTGGATGCCATGATCTTAGTTTTCTGAATGTTGAGTTTTAAGCCATCATTTTCACTCTCCTCTCTCACTTTCATCAAGAGGCTCTTTATTTCTTCTTCACTTTCTGCCAAAGCATGGTGTCATCTGCGTATCTGAGTTTATTGATATTTCTCCTGGCAACCTTGATTTCAGCTTGTGCTTGCTTTATCCAAGCTGGCATTTCACATGATGTACTCTGCGTATAACTGTAGAGTTGTTCTCGATATCATAGCTAAGGCAGCTGGTACTGACCGAAGGTGATACTCAAGAGGCTAACTTAGAGAAGAAATATAATGTAGGTAGAGACAAGGAAGAGGAATCGGCATTGAATGTGGAGAACAGACCTCCAGTTAATCAACATACTTATTAAGCTCTTACTGGTGGCTCAGACGGTAAAGCATCTGCCTACAATGCTGGAGACCTGGGTTTGATCCCTGGGTCGGGAAGATCCCCTGGAGAAGGAAATGGCAACCCACTCCAGTATTCTTGCCTGGAGAATCCCATGGATGGAGGAGCCTGGTGGGCTATAGTCCATGGGGGTCACAAAGAGTTGGATATGACTGAGCGACTTCACTGCTCACTACTATAGTTTGAGCAAGCTCCCAGAGATGGTGAAGGGCAGGGAAGCCTGCTGTGCTTTAGTCCATGGAGTCACGAAAGTCAGATATGACCGAATGACTGAACAGCAACATAGAATAAACACATTTTGGGGACACAAATAATTATAAGACATGGACACTGAATTTAAGAAACTTACTGGAACTTATATTGAAGTAATAAGACATTTACACACATAAAAATGATCATTAATATCAGGTAGTATGTCAGTGGTGAGCAATGATACTGACATTTGGTTTCCAGGAAAGTGTGAATTTGAGCTGGGTTTTGAAAAGTACTTGGGGCTTGGATAGATAAATAGAAAATGGGGGAAAGATATTCCAAGAAGAGAAATGATTTGTGCAAAATTTCTAATAGAAAATGAAAAGATCAAAATGAGTAAGAGCCAGGTGTCTGGATAGGAAAAAAAACAGAAAGAAAATATGAAGTTAAAATTGGAGCTTTAAGGTTCCAACTAGGGAGATTTGCATTTCACTTGATAAAATTCTAAGGTTGTGTAAACCTGATGAATCAATGTCTATAATTATTAGTCCCTCCCAGTATTCTCACCTTTGCCCAGTCATCTTGCAGGTTCTCCTACAGTAACCCTGGGCCTGATTGTGTTACCTAGCTTGGCCAGTGGGATCTCATCAAATGTGACCCAAGCAGAGTCATGAAGAGTGGATAACTTGCTTGCTCTCATCCTTGTTTTTAATGAGAACATAATCAGGTTGGCTGCTGGAGAATGAGAGAGAGACGGTTCAGCCGTCCTGATGGCTCCAAACAATAACCAGCTGACCACCAGGCACATGAGTGAGCCCGGGACCAGAAGAACCGCCAGAAGAGTGTCGTCCCTCTGGGTGAAACGCAGATGCTGCAATCATCACACAGCACTGTTCTGTAGCTATATGAAACAGTCTTTTACTGTTCTTGTTGATTTTCCTTACTTAAAAAGAAATTGTTAGGGTTTCTGCTTTAACCAAAATTCATGCTGCAAGTAGGCTGAGAAGCCCTCCAGGGCACCCCAACTTTTACTCTAGAGACAAAGAAATGGATTTCCTTTCCTTTCACATTTCATTAAAATACAAATGAGCATAAACATCATTTTCAATGTAAAGTAATTAAGCAGAATAAAGTTAAAATTTTTCCATGACTCTATCATCAGGTATTTTGAAGAGAACAGTCACTTTGCAACAAATGGTGGCCCTTTCAGACACAGAAGAGGTGACTGAAGGATGAAGTCATTTTTCCCCAGAGAGAAAACATAGAGGCTCTTGGCTCCCAGGAGTTACAAAGTGTCTGGAATGAATATGCTAATGACTCAAGGATTTATACTTCTGTATGTGTCCCTCCTGTTGAAAGTTCTACAGATGGAATGAGTATAAATGAAGACTTCAGATGGTGTAAGGAAGCAAGACAAGTAAAATGTTGAAAACATGCTTTTCCTGTTTTTCTCTCGCATATTATTAATAATATGTGGGAGAGTGATTATTCTTGGTTCTGTTTCATACAAGAAAAGTCACTCTCCCCAAGTATAAGATGCAGCTGGCTTCAGGGCATGAAAAGATGAAAATGGCCAATACCTAATTACACGAACTTAAGAAAATGCACTGGTCATGGCAAACACCCTCTTCCAACAACACAAGAGAAGACTCTACACATGGACATCACCAGATGGTCAACATCGAAATCAGATTGATTATATTCTATGCAGCCAAACATGAAAAAGCTCTATACAATCAACAAAAACAAGACCAGGAGCTGACTGTGGCTCAGATCATGAACTCCTTATTACCTAATTCAGACCCAAATGAAGAAAGTAGGGAAAATCGCTAGACCATTCAGATATGACCTAAATCAAATCCCTTATGATTATACAGTGGAAGTGAGAAATAGATTTAAGGGCCTAGATCTGAGAGATAGAGTGCCTGATGAACTATGGAATGAGGCTCATGACATTGTACAGGAGACAGGGATCAAGACCATCCCCATGGAAAAGAAATGCAAACAAGCAAAATGGCTGTCTGGGGGGGCCTTACAAATAGCTGTGAAAAGAAGAGAAGCAAAAAGCAAAGGAGAGAAGGAAAGATATAAGCATCTGAATGCAGAGTTCCAAAGAATAGCAAGAAGAGATAAGAAAGCATTCTTCAGTGATCAAT
>SJYV01021009.1:17882-119987 GCA_006410875.1 Neotragus pygmaeus | reverse complement strand
TGTGTGTGTGTGTGTGTGTGTGTGTGTGTGTGTGTGTGTCCTCATACACCCCATTTAGACTTGACCTTCCTCTCCGAGCCCAGCCTAGAGCATCTTTCTGCATCTTTCTATAGTGTGTGTGTGTGTCTGTGTGAGGGTGTGTGTGTGTGTGTGTGTGTGTGTGTGTGTGTGTCTGTGTGTGTGTGTCTGTGTGTGTGTGTCTGTGTGTGTGTGTCTGTGTGTGTGTCTGTGTGTGTGTGTGTGTCTGTGTGTTGGGGGTGGATCTGCATTTCTCTGACAAGACAGCTGCATCAGACAAGGGTAATTCTCTGCGGAGGGAGGAAGCCTCAGAAAGCATCACAGCTGGGTTGGAAACACACAGCCTTGTATAGGGAGTGTGGGTGAGCTACCCTGTGATTTCTCCAGCAGCATGGAGTAAGAGGAGAGAGAGGTATCAGCAGAGGAAAAAAAATCACCAAGGAGATGGAGAGCGAGGAGTCCTTCTCTCTGCACCTAGACATTACTTAAGGTGTGTTCCATTGCTCACTTTCCTAGCCCTCATCTGTGCATTCATGTTTCTATCAACTGTGTAATAAGGATCAACTGTAACTTCAAGGCAAGAACTCAGAGCCAACTTCCATCAGACCCATCTGCCTCATGTCCCACTTCCTCAGGTTCCTTGCCAAGTTTAAGTGGCTTTTTTCAAAGCCAAAGCATTGGTAAAAGCAAAAGATCACTCCAGAGTTATAGTAGCATTTTAGAAAGCCAAGATTTTCTGAACCATCAATCAGCTCACTGTCTGAGAACTAGTGCATTTTACAGAGATTAAAAACTAAGCTTTCCCTGAGAAACAGGGTTAAGGAAGATGGATCAAAACGAAGGCCAAATGGTCCACTTTCCAATCCAATCAAATCATGGTTGAGCACATAAAAATTACAAACCAAGGTTGTGTTTCTGGAAGCAGACACCTTTCTACAGGGATCTAGAGATTCAGGCAAATATCTGAAGTAACAGAATGAACATATCCACACATGATTTCCAAGTACTGTTGATTGAACTGTCACTAATTTTGCTACTTTAGTTCAAAGTCCAGTTTTTGTCTGTTAAGTACTGCATGCTAAACAACTGCACCATGGAGCTCTTAGTTTTTCTAAATATCTGATACAATAACCCCAGATTTTGCAATAAAAGATTTTATTAATTCATGGTGGTGGTTTAGTCGCTAAGTCACGCCTGACTCTTTGCGACCCCATGAACTATAGCCTTCCAGGCTCCTCTGTCCATGGAATTTCCCAGGCAAGAACATTGGATTGCCATTTCCTTTTCCAGGGGATCTTCCCAACCCAGGAATTGAATCCAGGTCTCCAGCATTGCAGGCAGATTCTTTACCAACTGAGCTATGAGGGAAGCATACTTTTGAGATAAAACTGAACTGAATGTACATTATATAGTGAAACATACAAATCTTAACTATACCTTCCTGAGTTTTTTATGTATACACATGTAACTCAAACCCCATCAAAATATGAAACATTTTTATCACCCCAATCCTTGCCCCCACCACTGAAAAGCAACTACTGTTCCTTTTTTTTTAAACCATCAGTTAGTTTTCCTTGTTCTAGAACTTCACTTAAATGGAATCAAACAGTATATACCCTTTTGTCAAAGGCTTCTTTCACTCAGCACCATGTTTTTGAGATTCATCCATGTGGTTGTATCAGTCCTTCAATCTTTTGTGTTGCTAGGTAGTATTCAATAGAGACATTTTAGAACCAAACATTTTCCAGTGATAGTTCTGATGATTAAAGGTGATTAAAAATGGTGATTCAGAGAATTTAGAAAATTTATAAAAAACATGATATCTTTTAAGAAAATATTTCAAAGTGAATGGGGCAGTATGTCTCCATTAGAGAGACCCACAGCCACAAAAATAAACAAACTCTTGAAAGTTAACCTTCCAGAAATCCACTCCTGCTCCACAATAAGATCACACACACACACACACACACACACACACACACACAATCTGTTTTAATCATTTGCAAATGGCTTAAAACATACAGTAAGAAAAAACACCACTCCAGATCTCACTGGAGACATTTTATCTTTAAGACTCAGGGCTGGCCTAAGAAAGCCAACGGACTGTTTTTCTGTTCTTGGGCATAACAGCAGTAATATAACTTGAAGAATAATTCCCTGGGTGCTTTATTTCTGGCATACGGTCTTAATTGGCTAGCATGCTAATCCCTTTCTTAGAAGAACACTTAGCACTGGAAATGTGTGAGGCAAACACAAAAATACAAGTCCTGGTTTGGTATGCAAATCAGCACCATGGAAACCAGCCTGGCAATGCTGAGCTCAGGGCTATCTATCTGCGGGGAGCAGATGAGCTCTGAATCAGAGCCTGAAGAAAAGTGCTGTCAACAGGATTAGGGACACAGATTGCTTCTCACCCTGTGGCTCCCTTAATTCTGAACTAGGAAACTTAAACTTGACACTTCAGTGGACTAGATCACTATGGGGCCTCTATTTCTCATTTGTAGCCTCATCTAACAAAATTCTTAGTCATTTAGAATATAGACATCAAAGTGTGACATTATTTTAGTTACTATTTCCAGATCTAAGGAATATATTTGTACAAATATAATGTTATGCTTTGCATTCAAACAATAAAATAAATGCTTTTCTATGTCAGCTATTATGTGGGCAACAGGAATTCTCTTGTCCTTGGTTCTACTGGCATGACCCTCGTGGTCTAAGAATGTCTTGGGCATTCTTCCGGGGGCAGAGAGAATTTCTCTCTTTTTGCCTCATGAAGGGATATTTCCAAGGACTAATCATTGCTCTCTTAGAAAACTTTATGTGACCCTCTTGTTCACAGAAGTATTTCTCATATCCCTAGTGCCTCCCCGAGTCCACTCACCTAGACTGCATGGGCAACTTCCTGCTGTATGAAACCAGAGACCTGAACAGACCTTTTGATGGAAAGCTCCCGTTCCACACGTAGAGAAGAGTTGGTGAAGACACTTGTCCAGCCGCCAAAGACTGTACTAGTGATTTCAAAGGCCAAGAAGACAGCGACAGAACAGTGCAGCCAACCAGTGCAGGTGACAACCACGAACCACCAGGCTTACAGCATGCTGTCCACCGAAGGCTTGGAAAAGGCAGTGGCACCCACTCCAGCACTCTTGCCTGGAAAATCCCATGGACGGAGGAGCCTGGTAGGCTGCAGTCCATGGGGTCGCAAAGAGTCAGACACGACTGGGCGACTTCACTTTCCCACTTTCATGCATTGGAGAAGGAAATGGCAACCCACTCCAGTGTTCCTGCCTGGAGAATCCCAGGGACGGCGAGCCTGGTGGGCTGCCGTCTATGGGGCTGAACAGAGTCAGACACGACTGAAGCAACTTAGCAGTCCGTGGAAGTCAGGGGGCCCATGGTCACTAGGGCAAAACAGCTTTCTTTTACTAGCCTCTAACAAAGTAATTTCTTTAATTAAGGGTGTAGATAATAAACCACTTTAATATTGGTAATATTTGTTATTTTGCCACCAATAAAACCATGACAGATGTTTTCATATGATATTACAGATATGCCAGATGTCCATCACACATGCTCTGGGCTACTTCACAATTACAGTAGCTACTCGACTATTAGACCCATGGCTAGAGCTTACTATTAATGCATTAATAACGAGGCGTACATACCAAATATATACCAGATGCACTAGGAAAGAGGTATAATTACCAAATATTGCATAATTAATATTTTCCAAAAATATTCTGACAACTGTATTTCAGAATAGCTTCCTGTCCATGTATACAATTATATACTTAAAAATCTTATTGAAAAAATCTTATTGAATTATGCCATAATAAAAACAGCAAACAGCTATATGCACAATAACATGAAGAAGCCCAAAAACATTATAGGGAGGGAAAATGCTACACATACAAGACTGCAGACAGCATGCGGTTCACACCTACCTTTGGTGGTAGAAATCAACAGTGATTGCCTCTAAGGTAGGGTGTGATTATTCACACATTTGTCACAACTGCACATAGCATATGTTAATTTTACAATATGAAAATTTACCTTAATAAAATCCTGACAACAACAATATTATTCCAGGGACTTCACCAAAGGGGCCAACAACTCAGAAGAGGTTAACAATCCCTAATATCCCAACAGTGTCTTGGAGCTGCAGGAAAGCCACATCAGCATCAAACTGGTCCTTGAGTTGCCCAGACCTCATAAGTGACCCAGTGTGAGCACCCACAGACAGCCCTGCTCCAGGCCCCCATCCAGTTAGCCCACTACATATGAACAATCCTCAGACTCAGTGTTCCACACACACCCCAGCCCAAGACAGATGGGAGCGGATGCTTGGACACATTGCAAAGCCACGGTGGATTGAGAGAAAATCCCCCTCCAGCTAAGGCAAGTGACATCCCACACTGAGCCCTGGCACAGCAGAGCCCCCAGTGCTGCAATGATCTTCCCACCTCTGGAAATTGGTCAGGGACACTGATAATTGTGTTCCACCAAAAGATGTCTTCACTCTGGTTTTTCAAAATCAAGTACCAGTCAGGCTCACTCTAGAAATTCATCTGACATCATCATTGATAGTTGAGAAAACTGAATTGAACCACCTTAAAAAACTTATCACTACCCTTTTTGCAGAAAGCAAGAAGAACTAAAGAGCCTCGATGAAAGTGAAACAGGAGAGTGGAAGAGCTAGCTTAAAACTCAACATTCAAAAAACTAAGATCATGGCATCTATTAAGTTCAGTTCAGTTCAGTTCAGTCGCTCAGTTGAGTCCGACTCTTTGTGACCCCATGAATCGCAGCACGCCAGGCCTCCATGTCCATCACCAACTCCCAGAATTCACTCAAACTCATGTCCATTGAGTTGGTGATGCCATCCAGCCATCTCATCCTCTGTCATCCCCTTCTCCTCCTGATTCCAATGAGTTAACTCTTCACATGAGGTGGCCAAAAGATTACTTGATAGCAAATAGATGGTTAGACAATGGAAACAATGAACTGACTTTATTTTCTTGGGCTCCAAAATCACCGCAGATGGTGACTGTAGCCATGAGATTAGAGGACGCTTGCTCCTTGGAAGGAAAGCTGTGACAAACTGAGGGCTTGCACTGAATGGGTCAGACTTGCGATCTCTGAAGAAGGTTTTGCTTTGGGACCAGGGATCAGGCGTGATCACTCAAGACCTTCTGTGTAGCAGAGTTTTATTAAAGTATAAAAAGGGACAGAGAAAGCTTCTGATACAGACACAGAAGGGGAGCAGAGAGCCCCCTCACTAGTCTTGTCAAGGCCTTATACGCTTTTACCAACCCACTCCCACAATATATATCTTAAGTTAACAAGATTAGAACTGGCAATAGAAAGGTTTTACCAGACCCATTCTCACAATATAGTCTTAAAATAACAAGATTAGTCAGAAGGTTCCTGTAAAGAAGGAGAAACATGTTCTTGAGCAAGATACATCGTTATATTGACTAAGACAAAGCAATGTAGCAAAAATATTTGTCCTGTTCTCCTCTCTGAGAGCCCCTGACCACTTTCTCCTCCTCGGGGACCCCAGACTTCTTATCAATCTACCTAAGAATTAACTCTCTCAAAATTTAGACAGCATATTAAAAAAGCAGAGACATTACTTTACAGACAAAGGTCTGTATAATCAAAGCTATAATTTTTCCAATAGTCTTGTATGGATGTGAGTGAAGCAAAAAGTCATCAGTCATGTTTGGCTCTTTGTGACCCCATAGATTATACAGTCCATAGACTTCTCCAGGGCAGAATACTGGAGTGAGTAGCCTTTCCCTTCTCCAGGGGATCTTCCCAATCCAGGGATCAAACCCAGGTCTCCCGCATTGCAGGCAGATTCTTTACCAGCTGAGCCACAAGGGAAGCCTGAGAGAATGGATGTGAGAGTTGGACCATAAAGAAGGCTGAGCACTGAAGAATAGATGGTTTTGAATTGTGGTGAGATCAAATTAGTCAAAACTAAAGGAAATCAGTCCTGAATATTCATTGCAATGACTGATGCTGAAGCTAAAGCTACAACCAATACTTTGGTCACCTGATGCATAGATCTGACTCACTGGAAAAGACCCTGATGCTGGGAAACATTGAAGGAAAGAGGAGAAGGGGATGACAGAGGATAAGATGGTTGGATGGCATCATCGACTGAACAGACATTAGTTTGAGCAAGATCCAGGAGTTGGTGAAAGACACGGAAGCTGGTGTGCTGCAGTCCACCATGGGATTACAAAGAGTCAGATACGACTGGGTGACTGAAATGAACTGAAAACACTCATCATCAATTAACAGAAGACAAATCCAGGTGATAATCACCAGTTGTTTATCTTTTCAAAAGATAGATGTCTCCTCCAAGCCAAAGAGCCAGACAACCTGTGCACCTGGCACACAGTGTTCTAGATTCTATGGAAAAACTGTTAAACTGCTTGGAGAATATGGAAAAGACCAAGGGCATCTGTTGGATTCAGTCTTCAGCATGTCTTTGATCTGTCTTCTAGGCTGTGATGCCTGAAGCTATTTCAGGAGAATGGTCCAACAGAAAGGCTGGTTTAGGAGCTGGAAGTCATGTGTCCAGATGGAGCTCTGTCTCTCGTGGGATGTATGACTCTGGTTCAGTTACTCTCCCTTCCCCACCTCGGGTTCTTCATCTCCAAAAATAAAGGTTAAAAAAAATACTGAGCCTCCAGCCCCATCAGGTGATGATCCCAAGGGCCACACTATTGACCATGTCTTGCTGTATCTCACTGTTTATGAACTCTGGGTAGGCAAGCCATGAGCAGGGAAGCTGAAAGAAAACCTACAAAGTCATAGGACATATTTATTCTCTCCAGGCTGGCACGGTAGCTGTAGTAGAAGCAGAGATGCTATATTCTCTTGCGGTTGACCCATTGGACACATCGCCATAACACAGCCATAATGTAGCCACAAGGGCTTTTCGGGTGGTGCTTACATATGTTTACAGAGCAAAAGTGGCCCGTGGCCAAGCAGGCACATGTGAGGTGCAGCACAGTGTGATAAGTGACCTCAGCTGTTACATTACCATGTATTTACAAATCGTGGGTAGAGAGAGCCTGACCACGGCCATCTTGGCCAGTCTGTTCTTTCCCTACAGATCCAAACATAAAGCTTTTCCCAATAACACTCAGTTGTAAGTCTACAGGGTTTTTTCCCAATACTACTTGCTTTTAGGTCCACCTTTTCAAAATTTCCTATTTGGATGTTTATTCAAAATCACCCAATTTGATGCTATTTTCATATCAAAAAGAAAGCATGGATGAGAATTTGTATATGGGATTCAAAATGAACAGCATTATAAAGGCACAAGAGTGAAAATGTTTACACTGGCAGGATTTATTACTGTGATTATTATAGCCTTTATTACACTAAATTTAGAGGTATGAACAAAGGTCCTCATAGAGTGCTGACTGAGCCCATGAACACTGCCTGGGTTCAAATGCCACTTCTTCCACTTAGTATCCATACAATTTTGGACAAGTTACTCAGCTTCACTCTGTGTTTTTGTTTTCCCATCTGTAAAATGGGAAAATTTACAGTGTTTTATTCATTTAATCTTATGCAGATTCAATGGTATTTGCAAAGAATAGAGATTACTTGGAAGATGGTAAGTGCTATATATACATGCATGGAATAATAAATTAAAAGCAAATGTTTTACTCAGGAAAAAAAAAATGATATGGCCTTCCTATCTCATGTGGCTTTTCATTGTTAGCTGTGAAACACTATCCCCTTTTTGAAAGAAGGTCTCATGTATAAGGTAGTAACATATTTTGCTTGTTCAATCAAAGCAAAAGTTTCTGGATTAACTACTTTTTTAAAGCTCCCTGTAAAACAGACAATAAATAGCTCTACAGGACAGGGAAGGGAGTCTGCTAAACACACACACACACACACACACACACACACACACACCAAAAATCCAAAACCTTATTAATCCTGAAATACTGTCTGAAGGATGAAGCGGGGCAGTCTTGTCTTTGTAGTCAGGTCTTCAGTGGACTATTTCAATTGATAATTGGTAGTAAAGCAATGGATTGTTTAATTCTTCACTGGATTTACCTCTGCAGATTCAGTCCATAATTCATTTGAAAATGACATTGAAGAAAGAAGAAAGGCCAGTTTTACTTCATTTTATCCAATTAAAGTTGAATCCAGAGACTAAGAACCTTCTACCTGACCCATCGGAGTGCCCTTGCCTGCAAGCACATTCGCCCAGACCCACGGAGACCCACGGGCACCCACGTCAACCCTGAGGTCTCCAGCACACTGCATTTACAAGAAACACTATTTTTAACCACTAAATGTGGATGCTTTGTTTATTCTATTTACAGATCATTGCAGGATGCCAGCTAAATGTCCCATTTTACATCATCCCTCACCAGACCTGACAGTTGGAAACACTTAGTTCTGCTCTGCTTCCATTGTGTTTCTGAAGTTATCTGAATGATTTAAATCAGAGATAAGCATTTGCAAATGAGGTAAAAGAAAAAAGATGTGTCTGAAAACGCCAAACTTCCTTGCTAAGAAACCACTCAGTTCTAGTTTAGTTCTTGAGGATTGGTTAATGCTTGTAAACTGCAGGGGCAGTTCTCTGATGTACCATTTCAACATAATTTTTAAGGATTCTCTGTTTCCAAATCAAATATTTATTTAAAACGAAAAGAAAACTGTGTAAAAGGAGAACTCTTCATTCACTTTTCAATAAATACACAATTTAATATCCAAACAGCAATAATTGTAATGGTACTGTATTTTACTGAGCATCTACCACGTGCCAAGTCTTACTCCATCTCTGACAATGTAAAAACTTAGCCCAATTCCCAAGTCTCAAAAAGTCAGTACTATCAGTTTCACTTTCAGAAGAAAACACTGTGGACTGCAGACACTGAAGAATTTGCCCAAAGTGAGAAACTGACATAGCATTCAATCCAATACTTGGGTAAATTTGATCAAAAGATAATGAGTGTGTTTCTTACACTTGCCTTATGTACAAGATTCTACAGGTTGGCATGACCAAGTGACTAGTGACTTGGACCTAAATGTGTCCAGGAATCCAAGTGGAACCTTCCAGGCCTAATGATTTATAATTAAGATGGAGAGGAAAAAGCTGGAGAAAGCCAAGAGAAGCCTGAGACACTTACATTTGATCTTTCCACCCTTTCTGATTTCTCCTTTTCCAACAAATCACTTATTCCCCTGCAGTCTGTCTCTGTAAACTGTAACCCAATAAAGCAACTTATTCTATGAGATTTATCCATTTGCTTTATATCCTCTAACAGTGTTTACACCTCAAAAGAAAAATGTGTTAATCTCAACAAACCCTTATCCAACCTGTTGGTGATAGACATGGAAGAACAGGTCCTTACTTAGACTCCTGGGGTTCACTCCAGGGAGCATCCCTACCCACCACTTCTGGGCCCTCATCATTAGGGGGCCACTTGCATAGACCCAAGTTACTTTGAAGGAATGTCGCTCAGTCGTGTCCAACTCTTTGCGGCCCCATGGACTGTAGCCTACCAGGCTCCTCTATCCATGGGATCAAGATTCCTACATTCAGATTTTCTCTTTGTAAGCAGCTCTATAAGAATCAAAGCTAGCCATTGCACTGGAATAGAAACGAGCATTTCAGTAAACGATTTGGACAGCGTCTAAAGGCTGACTCCACATGGCAGCTTCTAAAGGCTGACTCCACGTGGCAGTGCCTGTGAGCTGAGGACCTCAGGATTAAGGAAAAGACAAATAGCAAGGCTGAAGGAGGTTCAGGGAACCAGACTTTTCTTCTGAATGCCTGAGAACAAACCATAAACCAGAAAGCCCCTTGCCCCATTCTCATACTGCTAGGGGTCACTAGTTATGGGGGGCCTGGCTATGCAATGTAGGAAGGGGCTCCTCATTCATTCACCACAGGTAGTTGGAGCCCAGGGCAAACCTCAGTAGAATGGAACCTCCACGGTTTTGACCCAGAAGTGCCTGATTCAAATCTTTTTTTTCCCCCCTACTGAATTGTTATTCTTTAACCACTTTGAGTCTATTTCTCAGCAGGACAGACAGGGCTGATAGTGTTTGCTGAGTGTTGAGCGGCTTAATCAGGACAACACATTTCAAGTTGCAAGCACTTGTTCATGTGGAACAAATTTAGAAACATGAGTTTCCCACAGGAAAGTGTAAATGGTTTCTGTCTTCTGAAAAGGTATGGTTGAAACAGACAAATAAAAGCACAGGAAATGTTGAAATGTGTGCATCCCAGATTCAAATCCTTGTCTCATTTTTCCTCATCTGTAAAACGGGATAATCCTAGTAATCAGTTCAGAAGATTACTGTAGGGATTTATATGAGCTCTTAGAACACTACCTGGACCACTGTATGTACTATTTATGATAATAATAATCATTATCATTTGCCCAAGACCAGGTGGACACACACACACACACACACACACACACACACACACACACACACCCACCCATGCCCCATGAAGCCTGTTTGAAAGATTCAGGGATGTTTTGCCCATAGAAGAGGGAGAGAGTGAGACATGCCTTCCCTTTTACTAAAGAGCTATTGGGCATAACAAGGGTTTTGATTCATTGTGTTTGGCCCTCAGGGATAAATCAGCCTCAGTGGATTAAAGCAGCAGGGGATTCATTTTGGCTCCAGTTTAAGGAGAAAAAAAAAAAAAGTAAACTGGCCTAGCCACTCAGAGATGAAACAGGCTGCTCCTGGAGGGGCAGTTTCAGGTCACAGGAGAATCCAAGCAGCACTGGATACGCCTTTAGCAGAAGTGGTCCCTGCAAGCATCAACAGAGTGNAAAAAAAAAAAAGTAAACTGGCCTAGCCACTCAGAGATGAAACAGGCTGCTCCTGGAGGGGCAGTTTCAGGTCACAGGAGAATCCAAGCAGCACTGGATACGCCTTTAGCAGAAGTGGTCCCTGCAAGCATCAACAGAGTGATGGGAATAGACAACTTTCACAAATCCTCCCAAGCCTGAGGTTTATGACAATATAAGAAATAATGAGTCCAGGAACGTAGATGCTCCATAAATACCCCAGTGATTAATGTTGGAGACACTGACAAAATGCCTTTGAGCCCATCAGATTGTTCTCCCTTTTCTGCTGGAACCAGAACCTGCTTCTCTGTGTTTGCTGGGGAGTTGGGGAGCTGGTGTGGAAGCTTGCTCACCTCTCTGTCTGAGACGATCTTTCAAGAAAACAGCAAGAAATGCTATTCATTTGAGATGAGAACCTGGCCTTTGTTGCACCATTCCATTTTAATTCATGGCTTATTGGCAATCGCTCATCTCCTGCTGGAAATTAATTAAAGCTGGTGTTCCACAGGAGTGGTATTTGCTTTGAATACTAGACCCCACCATTGAAAGTTTGAAGTGACAAAAACATGTCTCCAATTCAGGGCTCAAAGAGGCATTTCAAGAGCCCCCTGTCGCTCTCAGCTATTCTGTTCCGAACAATGTGCTATAAATGTTCTCAGAGACAATGCACAGGGTGGATTTTAGCCACCTGGAAATTCCTGCTGATTGTGCCAGAAAAAAAAAAAAAGTCTACCTAAGACTGGACATAAAAGGCCAATTTGGAGGACAAAATATGAGAACATCCCATTTGCAAATTTTAAAATGACCCTCTTAATATTATGCTTCTCTAGTTCTTTTATGAAAGAAGTAATGTACCATGTATAAGAAGGGTAGTAAAAAGTTAATGATTTATCTGCTTTGAATTTCCCTCATTTCTCTCCCAAATCCCTTTTATTTTTTCCAAACTCCCTTTAAAATTTATGTGCATCTGCTCAGGAGGAGAAGCCCAGCCCTCCTGGCAGGGTCAGGAAGCAGCAGCTCCCTTGCTGCAAAGACAAACTGACCAAGAGACAAAACAACCCAGGAAATAAAATCATGATCTTTCCTCTGAAATCCCAGATCTATATAAAGAGTAAGGTAACATAAAGAGAACAGGAACCCTTCTTTCTTCCCAGACACTCTTCTATTTTTGGAGGGTGTCTATGGAAGCAAAACTTCCACTTTAGGCATGTACACAGGATACTGAGATGGGTCAATCCTGCCTGGTCCAGGAAAGAATATTCTCTATTTGTTCTCCTGGTAGAGACCACTGATTCTCTCCACGTGTACCAAGCCATGTGTACCCACCTCACAATATAACGGTGCAATCCAAGTAATCTGTTATAATTCTATATATCTGTTTATCCTTTTCATCTTTTGGTACCAAGACTGTCTCCTACCACTTTCAAGCCTCTATCCCTTTGTCCAGATACTATATTAATGACATACTATGGTATTTGATCAATGAAATTGTTGCTTAGGGTAAAAAAAGACCCTAGGTTTTTTACCTGAAAGAGAAGACAGAAATAATTTGTCTTGAAGAGTTCATATTGGGTTGGCAATAAGTTTGGGTTTTTTTTTTTGTTTTTTTTTTTGGAAGATGTTCCAAATATTGGTGCCCATATAGCACCAATCCTATATATGAATAAACAAGAGTTTATGAAATGAAATGAAAGTTAAATATTGAAAGAGTCATTAGAGCATGCAACTATCAACTTCTGCCAGCAGCTGTGATTTGAATGCTCTTTAATGGAAGGAGGAAAAAAACTAGAAAGCTATATTCTGCACATGCAGTAAGCAGATACAATGCATTACTATTACATTTCTCATGGAAAGGCAATGTTTCAAATATATAAAGTACAACGCTGACTTCTAATGTTACATACAGTATAATTAAAAGGCTAATTTTGACTTAACCTAGCCTGTTTAAATTGGACTCATAGCTTTTTTAAATTGACCACCTATCTGGGCCTAATTTCAAGTTACCAGGGCCTTGAAAAACTGTCATAAAATCTTCAGATACTACCATAAAAGACAAGATGAGTTCAGTTCAGTCACTCAGTTGTGTCCGACTCTTTGCCACCCCATGGACTGCAGCAACTGAGGCCTCCCTGTCCATCACCAACTCCTGGAACTTGTTCAAACTCATGTCCATTGAGTCGGTGATGCCATCCAACCATCTCATCCTCTGTCGNTGTATGGATGTGAGAGTTGGACCATAAAGAAAGCCGAGTGCTAAAGAATTGATGCTTTTGAACGGTGGTGTTGGAGAAGACTCTTGAGAGTCCCTTGGACTGCAAGGAGATTACACTCATCAATCCTAAAAGGAATTAGTCCTGAATATTCATTGGAAGGACTCATGCTGAAATTGAAACTCCAATACTTTGACCACCTGATGTTAAGGACTGACTCATAAAAAGACCGTGACGCTGGGAAAGATTGAGGGCAGGAGATGAAGGGAAAGAGATTTCATGCAAAGAGGATGAGATGGTTATATGGCCTCACCGACTCTATGGGCATGAGTTTGAGCAAGCTCCTGGATTTGGTGATGGACAGGGAAGCCTGGTGTGCTGCAGTCCTCAGGATTGCAGAGTCAGACATAATTGAGCAACTGCACTGAACTGAATTGATTCATTTTTTTGAGTAAAAAATTATAACACATACAAAGAGTAAAAAGAACAAAATTCAAATATTTAAATAAAGAAGCAGTGCTTCCCACTGGTTCATGCCATGGGGAAAAAGAAACCCAGATTCCACACTTCTAAATGAAAGTCCCTGTTCAGTCACTGAATAAAGCCTTTTCTCAGTACTTTAAAGTATATCAGTTTAAACAACAAATATTATAACTATGACTGAGTCCTATCTCTTAAAATAATGAATACTCTGAGGAACAGGAAAACCATATGTACTTTTTCCTCAGTACCTGTGAGCTTCAAGGACTGTTGAATGGAAAACAGAAGACTCTTCTGTGTTTTCAGCTTTACAATCTTGATTCAAATTCTTACTTCACCTTATTAAAGAAAACCGGCGTTTGGTTGGATTTGTTTCAAAATGACAAATGAAGAGTGGGAGAGACTGCCAAATCACACAGAGAAGCTTTGGGCAACAAAATGAAAAAGGACACCCCGAGGTAGTGAGACAGCAAATGCACGTGGAGGTTAAAAATCAAAGGTGGCCCCATACGGGAGCTGCTCATATAACACCAGCAAAATGTACTGAAATTAACAGGTCTTTACTGACCAGAATGCCTCAGACCTTCCTGAACAACGTCAAAGCTCCTTCCCCATGGTCATGTACTAATGATACCAACATCCTGAGTCCCACGAAAGCTTTTTTTGGCCAATCAATAACATCCTCTCTCAGCCATCCCTCAGTGGTCATCATTATTATGATTTACCTTTAAACTACTCTTCCCCATCTTCTCCCATTCCTCTTTGGAATTTCTTATCAATACACAATTAAAGAGAACACATTATTTAGCATACTTTTTCTTACTACTTTGGTATTGATAATTTCGAACATCAGTATACTCATTTGATCTCTGTATATTGGACATTATTACCACTCACATGGCTATTCTCCTTTTTTCAATTTAGCTTCAACTTTCCTTGCAGATAAGGAAAAAGGCTGATAGTTTTCAATATAAGGAAAAAATCCTCAAGTGATATAGTTCAATACCAGGGCCATCTAATCCTTGATTTTACATGTAGATAAATAAACTTACTGTTACCCATGTCTGTTCAAAGTAAGGGAAAAGTTGGTACACTAATATAACACAGGCTATATCTGAATAAAAATTATTTTGTATCAAAAAGTAAACGTTTCCACAAATGGGAAACAATAGGTGATACCTATATTAATTAGCTTGATTGTGGTGATTATTTAGTGATTTATACACATATTAAATCATCACACAAATAAATATATATAGTTAAATATTAAATTACACATTTTTATTAAATATGCACAATTTTTACTTGTCAATTATACCTTAATAAATCTGGGGGTAGGAGAAGTCAACACAAGAGACAATAATCATAAAATTAAAAGAATAGGACACTTCTAACTGGCTCCCAAATCAATAGAACTGCTATACAAAAAAAAGCAAGCATTTAAACCCTCTCATTTTCTTTATAAATGGCTACTCAAACATATGATACTTTCATCACCTTCAGCTTATGTGTAGATGAAGGTGTAGCACGTGCATTACTACAGACTCTTACAACCTCTCTCTGCGCCTGCCCCACAGTTCATGAAGAGCCCTAACTACTCCAGAGACCTTCCATCTGTACCGTGATTGGTGGCAGAAGAACAGGATAATAAAGGCTGGACACACCTCGGCTGACTTAACAAAATACCCAGAGGAAGGAACACAAAACAGAGAGATGTAATTCAGGAGAAAATGACTATTCATGTCTTCCCTCCATCCTCTCCTTTGTTCCCTCAAGTCACCTTTCCTCCTAACCGCAAGACTGGTCTTTATAACTCCGAAGTTTAACAGGTAACAGGACCTAGAAGAACTTTGCTAGGGAAATAAGCTTGTGTTATTGCCTCAGCTGGACAAGATGTAGAGACCTCCTGGTTCCTGGTGAGTATGTATTTGTTTCTATGCCCCACCGTCCTTACTGTATGAAGGTTAAGAGAGCAGGGCACAGAGGAATGAGGACAGTGATAATCCTGACGATGCCCGAATAACACTGATGGGCTATGGGGAACGGCTGCAGTTAATTTTGCCAAATAGCTGGACATGCTACACATATACACACATTATTTAAGATACAGCATTGCACTAAATAAACCTGTGTATTTCTCATGTCAAGCCACACCAAGGCGTAGTGGATGCAATTAGATTGACATATTCAATGGCTGGTTACTATAACACATATTCGTTTGTAAAACATGCCATTGTTCTGACAGATGGTCTTACCATGAAAACAACTATAGTAACTATCTTAGCATAGATGTCAATTCCCGACTTAGTTGGTCAAGGCAAACTTATTCAGTAAACAGTCAAAATCAGTTCAGCAATCTTTCTCCTATTTAAAAAATAAATGTTAAAATTTATTCATTGTCTCAGTAGGTTGAACAACTATTTAATAGTATTAAACCAAACACAAAGAGACATTCCTTCTTATGTGAATGCATGTAAAATATAACCCACAGAATATTTACCTGAAATCCTATTGTGGGAAAAATAATTGAGTTTTTAATATATATTCTGAATGTGGCCAAATGATAGCTAATGTCTTTAGGTCAAAGACATAATTGAAAAATCAGTGAATTTTGTACTTACAGATCAACCCAGAAAAATGTATTAGATTTATTTATTTATGCATTTATGTATTTATGTATACTGTATTAATGACTTTTGGTTACAAACAGATTTGGTGCCTAATATAATTCTAAAAATATTTTTTATTTTAAGGCAGGATATAAACATGACTAAAATAAGGTCACGTTTTGCCCTGGAAGCTCTGGAAATTATCAGGAAACATGCAGATAAACTCACAATACAATGCAAAAAACATGAAATGACTGAATAGTGAGGGACAACCTTAATAAGGAAACTTTTCTTTTTTTACATGTTAATATTATTTTGTTACTATATATATATTTATCTGAAATGACATATCACATGTTATAATGGTGATTTAGTTGCTAAGTTGAGTCCAACTCTTGTGACCCCATGGACTGCAGCCTGCCAGGCTCCTCTCTCAATGGGATTTTCCAGGTAAGAATACTAGAGAGGGCTGCCACTTCCTTCTCCAACATGATGTAATACTGTGTCACAAATATATATGTATAAAATTTGTATATGTTTTGTTATAAATATATATATTATATATATGCATATGTAGACTACCAATACCATTGCATGACCTATATTTGCTTTCCATATCACAACGTTCTGTCCACACGACTGTCAGAAGAAAACATTTCCTTAAAATTCTGAGTTGATTGCAGCCCTGTGTTATTTCTTGTACAGTTTTATCAAATAGGTACATACCCATAAATAGCATACCTAAGTTTTGTTTGCTTTGAACTTTATAAAAAGTGTATCTACAGTATGTAGTTTTCTAGAATTTTCTTTTTTCAAGTTTGTATTTCTTTGATTTACAGATATTATTGCATTTAGCAGTTCATTCATTTTCTTTGTAGTGCAGCATCCTGGTGTAGGAATATACCACTAATCTCTAACTGAGGGTCATTTAGATTTTTATCATCTTTTTTTCTGTTGCCAGCATGAGCATGCTATTATCCATTTTCTTGTAGTTATCTTGGTGAACCTGTGCCAGACTTTTGGTAGTCTATCCCTGGTGAATTTTGTGGATTGTACAGAATATAATGTTCAATTTCACAAAATATTGTGGAACTGTTATTCAAATTGCAAGAGTGATCCCCTCACCCAACTGGAAGACTAAAAGCAGTCTTGATCATGCACACCATCTTGGGATTGACCACCTTTTACATTTTCACCAATCTATTAAGTAGACAGCAGTTTCCTGGGATGTTTGCATTTCTCTGAGTAATGATGAGATTAGAATGACTATATATTGATCTCATTAGTGACAAAGGAGGGAGGAAAAATTTACATCACTGTGGGGAGGTAGGGAGGAGAATGTTGTCTTTGGTAAACTGGGATACCTTGTCATTGCCTTGCACCATGATCAGGTAATAATTTTTTTTTTCTAAATATATAATTTAGGTCATCCTCTAAGGAAGCTTACAATCTCACTAAGAAAATGACTCCTGCATGAACAAAGTTCAGAATGAAGTACATTCTTATTGTCCCCAGCACCAGTGGCTGCTCTATCATGAAATCTTTCATGAGTGAACATGTGCACAAGATGCCCTAAGATGAGCAATTCAGAAAGGATATCTTCCAACCACCTCACGCTCCAAAGTGGAAGTGATCTTTTCTACCCTGAGCCGTTGCTTTTCTTCCTCTAGCCTTTGCGTTCTCTGCAGTGCTGTCTGTGCCGACACACATTCTCAGAATGGAACACGAAGTCACCCTTGACTCTGTCATACCTTTCATGCCTTTCATATACCTTTCCTATAACCTTGACTCTGTTATACCATTTATTAAAGGTAGAATCCTGACAGTTTTACCTCCTGACTGTATCTGTAGCTCAGTGAGTCTCAAAGCATGGTCCATAGACACTGGATTATCCTAGGACCCTTTTGGAGCAACCCTGAGGTCAAAAATATTTCATAAGGATCCCAAGAGGTCATTCCTTTTTTTCAGTATGTTGACAGTCACACTTTTTATACAAAAGCAACAGTGGATAATACTGCTGGTAACTTCACATGAATCAAGATGATGGCACCAGCTTCTAGGGTACCAGAAGTCATTGGATTCTTCTTTCTCACACGCTGTTAGAAATTACGTCCTTCTTGAGGTAGTAACACTTACCAATTTTATTAAAACTTGACTCTTTGAAGTATGTTTTTAAAAGTATTTTGTGTGGCAAACAGGAAGTATGCAGAAATATTATTCCTGTAGGAATACTGAAGCATAATAGGGTTGACTGAATTGCAAAATAAAGCTGTTCTTCCCATGTCAAACCTTGCTTTTACTTGAAAACATGCCTGACAGGAAAATCATGGTTATTCAGACTTGAGGACATAGCAAACATTTTCCTGAAAATGAATGGAGTCTGTCACTTCGAGGTAAATGATAGACAGTATTTTTTTCCAGAGATAAAATGCAAGCTTCTAAACAAAAAGTATTTTGAAAAACTTGTATCCACCACCATGAGCTTCACAGCTTTCAATGTATATACACTTATCTGATGAAATCAGTGGTAGTAATAGTATTAACGAATGGGTTCATATATGAAATCAGTTCATGCTAAGACCAAATAATATGTCCTGGGAACTACAGCAACAACCAAAGAATATACTTTAATATGGAAAGTTCATCTCTACTGTGGCTATTGACCATCCATTCATTATTGAGCACCTACTCTGGGCTAGGTTCTGGTATAGATTAGTAACAACAAAAAGACAAAAATTCCAGACACCTCAGAGAAGTTCTGTATATATTAATTAAGTTAATGCTTAAAATAATGCTACAAGAAAAGCAGTATTAATGACCTCATTTTACAGTTGGGGAAAATGAGCCATAGGGAGGGTGAGTATCTTGATTAGGTCACAAGCTTGCAAGGAATGGAAACAAGAGCTTATTAAGTCTATTCATCATAGTACTATTAAGCAGGACAATATGATACAGTTTAATCTCATTACAAATGCTTTAAATTACCCTCTGACTTTAGAAAAACAATAACACCAAACATGCAGAGCATCCTTAGTAAGTTCTAGGCACCCTTTAAACAGCTTAATGGAAGTTAATCCTAGGAAGTTAAGTGCAGATTATGTGCCCTTTTTACAGACAAAGAAGTGAAAGTGAAAGTGAAAGTTGCTCAGTCGTGTCCGACTCTTTGCAACCCCATGGACTATACAGCCCATGAATTCTCCAGGCCAGAATACTGGAGTGGGTAGCCTTTCCCTTCTAAAAGGGATTTTCCTAATCCAGGGATCAAACCCAGGTCTCCTGTTTGCAGGCGGATTCTTTAGCAGCTGAGCCACAAGTGAAGCCCAAGAATACTGGAGTGGGTAGCCCATCCCTTCTCCAGCAGATCTTCCAGACCCAGGAGTCGAACCAGGGTCTCCTGCATTGCAGATGGATTCCTTACCAACTGTGCTATCAGGAAGGCCTGATAGCTCAGATGAAGAAACTGAGGTTTAAAACTTTATGTAATTTGTCGGTGTTAAATATCTAAGAAGAGAGCATTAAATTCAGCCCTTCTGCCCCGTGAGATCCTTTTGTTAACCATTAGGCTATACTTTCAGAGAAGGCAGTGGCACCCCACTCCAATACTCTTGCCTCGAAAATCCCATAGACAAAGAGCCTAGAAGGCTGCAGTCCATGGGTTCGCTGAGGGTCGGACACGACTGAGCGACTTCACTTTCACTTTTCACTTTCATGTATTGGAGAAGGACATGGCAACCCACTCCAGTGTTCTTGCCTGGAGAATCCCAGGGATGGGGGAGCCTCGTGGGCTGCCGTCTACAGGGTCACACAGAGTCAGACACAACTGAAGTGACTTAGCAGCAGCAGCAGGCTATACTTTCTTGTAAAGTCCAATTGTTCTTGGGTTCACATTCTCAGAAATGACAAACCAATTACCAGTTATTAAGACTTGAGAAGCTTGATGTGAAAATAGAAAGGAATCAACTTGACAGGCAAGCAAAACCTTTGTTGATTAATTGATCCAACCTTCATTGATAGTTAGGGATTTGATGGTTATCTTAAAATTTGCTGATCTGAGAAAGTCAGCAAAAGTCTCTCTAGATTTTCTTTTTGTTCCTTTCTTTAGTCAAGCTCTGTTGTTTTAGAGCTTCAGCATGTCCTAGAATTACTACAGAGGGTTGTACACTTAAAATTATGTAGAAATGGCTTGGAGACATTTGGGAGCATGTTCAAGGGCAATTTTGACTATGTGGCCTTTTCTCCCCTATGGACTGACTTTACAATCATCCTTCACTGTAACTAAATCAGAGCAACATTTTTTCTTACAATAATCCAGAAAGAACACAGAAAAACTCTCTAATATCTATAGCAAAAAAACACTCCTGAAGCCATGTGGGGTGGCAGCAAAGAGGGACAAGGATTAACCTAGGAGTCAAAATGAGTTAAGGGCTTCCCTGGTAGCTCAGTGGTAAAGAATCTGCTTGCTGGTGCAGGAGACGTGGGTTTGATCCCTGGGTCAGGAAAATCCCTGGAGGAGGAAATGGCAAGTCACTCCAGTATTCTTGCCTGGGAAATCCCATGGGCAGAGGAGATTGGTGGGCTACAGTCCACAAAGAGTTGGATTCGACTTAGAGACTAAACAACCACAGAATTATTAAAAAATTATAGTTCATCAGTCATAATGCTGTTCTCATGAGAATACCAGAGTGCTAACTTCTCAGTGCTTCAATTTCCACAACTGTAAAACGGGGGTGAAAACAGCACCTACGTCATGGCAAAGTGATGAAGATGAAATGAGGATAATTTGATAAATGCTTGGGATATTTGTCTGGCATATGGTGCACAATTGTGGTTTGTTGAGTAAAATATAATGAAAATGAAATTGTGTTACTGAATTACAAAATGAAGCACACAAAAATGAACGTGCATTTCTCATATCTCAGAGTAAATCAGAGAGAGGTCGTGAATCCTTCGGGCCTGTCGGGCCCATCAGGAACGTGTTCTTAGGGGGTGGCTGAGCATGCAGGTCAACAGCAAGTGTTCCCGGGCCTCTCTGAGTACCTTCACAGTGGGGACAACACAGTCAGAGGGGAAAGACTTTCCCGAACCTTGAGTCTGCTGTCAGACCACACTGCTTCTGTTTTATTTTCTTCCTGTGGGCAGAACAGAGGCACACAGGTGGGTAAACAGCAGCTGGGTCTGAGAGGTGGCAAGACTGCCCATGTGGTGCCAGTCAGGAGAGCCGGTAATGACATCCCAGAGCTGGCAGTCCCTAGGAATGAGCTGAATTTATTTCTCCTTGGCCTGGAATGTACTTTCTTCTTCCTCCTTCTCCTCTGACGGTGCTAAACATAAATGTTGCATTTGCAAGATTAATTTTTAAACCCATTAAAAATATTACAACATAGAAGGTCTATTCAATTTTCAGTTTGGCTGGAAATACTTTGTTTTTTCAAGGGTCCACTTGAAGCCAAGTTGCCATCATGATAGCTTTCTGAATAAACTGATGAAATAAAAATCCCAAAGCACTTTATAGTCTGTATAATCTCACCCATAGACAGAGTCTAACTCTGTTATTCTAGACTGGGAGACAGAGTTGTATTATAAAATGTAAGATAAGTAACAGCCCTAGTTAAATGTCTCCGAGTCAGTGACACAGTCAGACTCTGGGTACTACGCAAGGTTAGGTACAAGATACTGGGGACTGGTATTGGAGGCAAGGCATTGCTGGTACACAAAATAAGATCAAAGCCCTTGATACACGGACACTAACAGATGCTGAAGGAGCCCTGCTCACACCCCCTCAACACTGACCATTCTCACGTTGGCCCGAGGCCACTGCCCTAAGTGCCAAAGCACTTCCATCTCTTCGATTGATGGTTTTCTCTGGCTGCCTTAGCTTGCCAGGACTATGCCAGAAGGGCTGGGGGTTCACGCCTTTCCCCCAAGATCTAGCCCTCCACACATGGCAGGTGGGAGCAGTGAATTAATATCCTGGCTGACCTGTTCCTTAGTTGGAATCACTCTAAAGTGGAAGACCTATGCTGTCTCTCAGAGAAGCCCAGAGATGGAGCTCCCATAGTGGTAACTAGTTGGACAATGAACCCACCATGAATGAGTGTTACAGAGTCTTCTTTCCCTTTCTCTCCTCCCATACTTACAGGGGTTTCCTGGCACTGCCTTCCAAAAAAACTGCACACACAAAGATCCTTATCTCAGAATCTCCTCCCCCTCCACCCCACTGGAGAAACTCAAACCAGGATAGGGGTAATCCAGGGTGCTCTGTTGAGGTTTGGGAGTCAATTTTCTTCCTTTCTCTCTGTACCTCAACAGTAAAATCAATTTCTATTTACTTATCAAATAAAAGGCAAGTCTCAATTTTTCATTACTGTTATATAGCTGTCTTCTAACAGATTTCTCGAAGCCTACTGCACCATTTTAGGTACACAGAAAAAGTTAATGAGACACAAGGAAGCCAAGAAATCAATTAGAGTGAATCGGGTTATAAATCTCCAGTTGCCTGCTGTTTAACATTACATGTTGAAATATCACAAAAGACAAATCAAATGATCTTGGAGAACTTATTTATAACTGTTATCATTCACCTCTATTAGACACTGGCACTCACTCATTCGTTACTTTTAAGCAGCTGGGAAACACTATGAAAACCCAGCACCTAATGGGTTCAAGTCATGGAAGCTGGAAGATACAGTGCTGGAAATTCTTTCTTTGAGTCACACACACTCAATGAGTTGGAGCTTCCTGGGGCCACATCAAGGCTTCATTCATCTTGAGATTAGACACAGAGGCTTCACTTATTGGCCTGATCAACCCTACTCAGGATTTCATCTTTCAGCAGAGACTTTCCTTTTAATAGCATTTAAGATGGCATATTTAGGAGTCAGTATGCCTGAGTTCAAACCCTGGTTCCACCTCTAACCAGCTGTGTAATTTTGAGCAAATTACTTAACCTCTCTGTGCCTCACTTTTCTCATCTATAAAATGGAAATAATAATAGAATCTACATCATGGAGCTATTATAAAGATTAATGTGTTGAAGTACATCCAGTAGCACTGGCAGTAGAGAACTGAATAGAAATACAATTCCTCAAGCCCCACATCAGACCGCCTACACCAGAGGCCTCAATTTACAATCATGAGGGGACTGTGTACACATGAAAGCCTGAGAAGTACTGACTTAACACATGACAAGTGCTTTAAGCAGAGCTCAACAGGCTAAAAGTGCCCAATTTTCACTATTATTATCTCAGCTAATGAGATGTTACCCTAGGAAAGTCTTTAGTGATCTCCAAAAACTATGTAAGTGCTTCTATGAAACCATTCTTTCATGGCACATGCTACAGTCACCCTTTTACATATTTTCCATAGTTACTTGATTCACGTCTTTCTCATTAACTTATTACCTCGTGTCACAGATTCAATTTCCTAAAAGGAAATCCTTGAGGGGAAGGTACTTATACATGTGATTTGTTGACTTAAAGGGGAAACAGATAGTGGAGGGGGAGAAATACAGGATAGGGAAGCCAAGTTGAGTTTATTTCTGCCTGATCCTATAGGGAGCTCCAGAGTGTAGATTATATCAGTGTTTCTAGCCTTGAGGCGAGGAAGCTGAACATTCATCTTCACACTCCAGTCAATTGCTGGCCAACAACATCCCCAGGAGGAAACTCCCAGGCACTCCTGGCACCTTTGAAGAGGAGTCAAGGGCTGTCTTCTGAAAAGGGAGCAGGTGTTGGGAGTGAAGCATGTGAAAGGAGAGGGGTGGGAACCCAGGACCGAGAAGCAGGGACCCAAGACCATCTGGGCATGAAGCTGGCACAGTCTAATACAGCAAGGCACTACCCAGATGTCCGATGGTCCCAGATGGGCCCCTTTGACACCCTACCTCGCCCCACCCCCCCAGCCACTCATTCATGTAGTCAACAAATTATGTTCCAATTATCTACTAAGTGCCAAGTACTGTTTAGAAACTGGTGATAGAGTAGTGATGAAATATGGGGTGTATGAAATCTAGTGGAGAACAGGCAATAATAAGCAGTAAACACACAGATGTACAAGATACTTCCCACCACTGATACCTGCTAAGATTGCATATGCAGAGTAATAGACTGACTTCTGGGGCCTGGAGAGGAAGTGAAGCTGGCAACCGCAGCTGGAACTGCAGCACCCCACATGGATCCCCGCTGCTGGACAGGAGCCCCAACTCCACAGACACAGTAGGATTTTGCTAACAGCCCCACCCACACTCTGCTGGGGAGAATGGTCCCTTTCTGAGGAGTGCACCTTGGCAGAAGAGCACCACTCTGGGAGGAGGCAGTGGGAACCCACTCCTGGGGCAGAGAGGCTGTGGCGAGCCAAGGATGGCCCGCAGTCCATGAGGGGCAACTCCTACTCCGGAGCTTGCTGAGGGGCCAGGCTGAGGCGGGATGCTTCTCGCGCCTTCCTCACTTCCTTCCAGCCCTGCTTTGTTCGGATTCCCTCACTCTCTTTCCCCTGAGAGCATCCCCTCAATACACAGCTTGTGAGGGAATCCCACTCTGCTTCCAAGGGACCCGACATAAGACAGCCACTTCTCTTCTCCCCAGAATTCTCTTTCCCTACACAGCCCTGGGCAAGAGTCCCAGCTGTAAATGAGCAGCCATTGATCTCACTTGCTTAGAGCCTCCAGGCCCTCCAGGAGAGGAATCAGGGTGGCAAAAGGCCCCACTTCCACTCGCACTGGCCTCCTGATGGACAGGCAGGGGTGGAGAAGGGCAGACCTTAAAAGACAAACCTCAAGGTCTGCCAAGAATTCTTGACATCCTGGTTGGGACAGTGTACTGCTGTCCAGCTTACTGGTGACCACCCTGAATCATGGAGAGACACACGACTGACGGTTACAGTGTGAATAGAGGAATCCTCTAGCTTACAGTGTGCTTAACACACACAGGTGCCAATTATACGTATCAAAATGCCAAAGGCAGCACGTTCCTGTGGCCCTTTTCTCAAAGGATGCGAAGATCTCAACCCTTAATGCTTAAGCTTCACTGGTCTCTAACAAGTTTTTAACTGTCCAGAGTACTTTAGGTTTCTGAGGCAGCTGGGAGGCAAAACTCATGGTCACAGGTCAATGTGATAAATTCCTTGATCAATTACCAGTCTGTATAGGTGATGCTGAGATGATGAACAGGTTGAGAGGGTCCAGGCTGATTTTCTGTACATCCACCAAGCAGATGCTATGATTCGGCTGGCTCCTTACACGTGGTGGAGATACACACAGGGAACATGCTTGCCTAGCTGGCAGCTTCCCAGGGGATCAGTGCTGAGGGATTGCTCTCCACCCCAGAAGGATCACAGGCACAGAACCACAGGTGCCATCTGGCTCCCTGCCCCCCCACATGCCCAGCAAGCCTCCCGGGACAGATGCAGCATTTTAGGTGGCTGCTGCTGCTGCTGCTAAGTCACTTCAGTCGTGTCCGACTCTGTGCGACCTCATAGACGGCAGCCCACCAGGTTCCCCGGTCCCTGGGATTCTCCAAGCAAGAACACTGGAGTGGGCTGCCATTTCATTCTCCAATACATGAAAGTGAAAAATGAAAGTGAAGTCGCTCAGTCATGTCTGACTCTTAGCGACCCCATGGACTGCAGCTTTCCAGGCTCCTCCGTCCACGCCCAGCAAGCCTCCTGGGACAGATGAAGCATTTTGGGTGGCAGTGCTCGTCAATAAGCTAGGGACACCCTATCTCCTTCTTTATTCACATCACAAATTTTATATTATTAAACATTCCTGACACCTGTAACACAATGCTAAATAAATATTTACACAAATTTATAAATTTATGTTCATATTACATCAAAGAATATATCATAGATATATGTCAGTATTATAAATAATATACAAATATATGCATAGTTATAGTGTTAGTTGCTCAGTTGTGTCTAATTCTACAACTCAATGGACAGTAGCCCATGAGGCTCCTCTGTCCATGGAATTCTTCAGAAATATATGCATACATAAATATAAATATATATATATATATAATATTGACGTGTGATCCTTTGGAGTACAGGATAAAGAAAGTCACACGTGAACAGGTTAAAAAAAAAGAAATAGCACAGTAAAAATTGGCTACTGATTTCTGAAGAAAATATATTCATCTGAATCTTACTTATCACAAAAATTAAATAAAGTCCTATAGAACTTTTTTAAAGATAACTATTAAAACAAAAGATGAAAAATATGGATCTGGATATATATCAGTCTTATAGGTCATTTGAATATTTTTTTCATACATAAAACAAATGGAAGAATTATAAAGAAAGCCACGGATAATTTCAACAGGAAAAGATTTTTCAAATTCTTTAGGCTAAACCATCATATGTTTTAAAAATAAAACAGGAAATTAGGAAGATATTCCACTACAAATCTAATAGATAAAAGGATTATTATTATTGTGAAGAGATCCTCTCAATATAAAGAGCTCTGGACCTCTGGAGTTGCACTGAAGTAAATCTCTTAGGAATATTCATGATCTCTAACATATAATAGGTTCAGTTCAGTTCAGTTCAGTTCAGTCGCTCAGTCGTGTCCGACTCTTTGCGACCCCATGAACCATAGCACGCCAGGCCTCCCTGTCCATCACCAATTCCCAGAGTTCACTCAGACTCACGTCCATCGAGTCCGTGATGCCATCCAGCCATCTCATCCTCGGTCGTCCCCTTCTCCTCCTGCCCTCAATCCCTCCAAGCATCAGAGTCTTTCCCAATGAGTCAACTCTTTGCATGAGGTGGTCAAAGTACTGGAGTTTCAGCTTTAGCATCATTCCTTCCAAAGAAATCCCAGGGCTGATCAACATATAATAGGTACTATACACTTATTTTTTCAACAATTAACACTTAACCAACAAACAAGGAAATAGGTAGAGCGCACACACATACAATTTACAGGGAAGGCAATGTGCAGGGTCCACATATGGGGTGCCGTGGGTGCCCCTGCTGATCCCCATCACCCAGCTCTTGAGTGCTGTCTGCTAACAGCTCCTAGTGGCCCTTTCTGAAAATTGCCTTCAACCAAATGTGAGCTGCCTCACCCAGAACCGACAGAACCTCAGCTAATCAGTGACTCTTTGGGGTGAAAGATGTCCAGGCAATAGGAGGAGGTAGAAAAACAATGTGTGGTACTTTCATAGACTAGAAAGAAATCATTCAAATAATTTTTGGCAGAATACCAAATAATATAGAAATATGGTCATTACAGGGCTTTCCTAGTGACTCAGATGGTAAAGACACACATATACATATAAAACAAAGAGAAGGAACGTATATTTGGGGAAACATTAACAGAGCCAAACAAGTGAAGCATCTGCTTTATGGCATCAGTAAAATTCCTTGAAACAAGAAGTATATAAATAATGAAAAGACAAGGCCAGAGGATGAGATAAAACAGGAGCTAAGACACAGGCAGAAATAATATCAGAGCAGAATAGCCAAAGAAGACAGAAGACAACAGCAAGAAAGAAATATACCACAGCAAAATTAGTCCTTGCTACAAATAGGGCGCCTAATTGTCAGAGAAGAAAAATTAAACCACTGATACAGAAAAAAAATCTTTTAAACTCAGAGCGTTTTTATTTTAAAAAGATAAAATCAGTGAGAAAGAAGATAACACCTATGAAAAGTACACCCAAATAGCGCAAACTGATACTCCAGAGGCTAAGGCCAGATAAATCCAGCAGGATTAAGAATTAAGGAAAGAGCAGAAGGAAATGTTTCCAAATCTGTCCATCTAAAATAATTCCTGAGATTCCAAGTGAAAGTTATAAAATATTATCAATGTCAATACATGTGATAATGACTTGATTTTTACAAAAATACTTCAAGGGGATAAAAAAAAGTCCTTAGGACTTTCAGGAAGATAAAAGAAGCAAGAATTTCTTACAAAGAAATAAAAATCAGGATAGCTGCACTTCTTTTATCACATAACAGGTCAACAGAGTTTCAGAGAGAAATGCCTGTAATGAAGGAGTCTACACAATTATCCAAGTACTTGGGTAAAATTAATAGAATGATATTTTGATACGCATGAGAACATCAAGTTTAATATATATGAAATATTTCTCAAAAGTATCACTAAAATGTATATTCTAGTCAACTAGATACAAATCAAAATTATAGTTTCAGAATGGGGGAAATGTGATAAAAAGATGAAAAACTGCTATACAACAGAAATTTAACACAACACTGTAAGCAGACTATATCGAATAAACTTTTAAAATATAAATGTTCATTTAATGAAAGGCTGAAAGAGTAAGCAATTTGATTTATTATCAGATTTTATGTTACTTGATTCTAAAGCAAAAGTGACTCAGTTATGTATACATACATATATATGTGTGTGTATCAGTTCAGTTCAGTCACTCAGTTGTGTCTGACTCTTTGCGACCCCACGAACCGCAGCATGCCAGGCCTCCCTGTCCATCACCAACTCCCAGAGTTCACTCAAACTCATGTCCATCGAGTCAGTGATGCCATCCAGTCATCTCATTTTCTGTTGTCCCCTTCTCCTCCTACTCTCACATCAGGGTCTTTTCCAATGAGTCAACTCTTTGCATGAGGTGGCCAAAATATTGGCATTTCAGCTTCAACATCAGTCCTTCCAATGAACAGCCAGGACTGATCTCCTTTAGAATGGACTGGTTGGACCTCCTTGCAGTCCAAGGGACTCTCAAGAGTCTTCTCCAACACCACAGTTCAAAAGCATTAATTCTTTGGCGCTCAGCTTTTTTCACAGTCCAACTCTCATATCCATACATGACCACTGGAAAAACCAGAGCCTTGACTAGACAGAACTTTGTTGGTAAAGTAATGTCTCTGTTTTTGAATATGCTATCTAGGTTGGTCATAACTTTCCTTCCAAGGAGTAAGCGTCTTTTAATTTCATGGCTGCAATCACCATCTGCAATGATTTTGGAGCCCCCCAAANCGTGCTGCGATTCATGGGGTCGGGAAGAGTCGGACACGACTGAGCGACTGAACTGAATTGAACTGAACAGTGTGCATATGCTCTTTGTGTTTGGGAAAGTAACTAAGGATGAAATTGCTGGATAACTGGATAGGTTGTTTGGTTTTATAACAAAGTCTTCCTCACAAACATTGAAAATAGTCAGTCTTGCTAATTTCAGGCATTCTGGCAGTTGTGTCATGATATTATTAAAAGTAGACTTTGAATTTTCACATAAATGGAATAATAAAATGTTAAAAAAGGAACTGTGATTGGAACAACACTGAATTAACAGAATTCATGATTTTATCTTTGCATATTTTAGAGAGTCATCTTTAATTTTTCCTAGCAATGATTTGTACTGTTAAATTCATTCCTATATATTTTTTGTTTTTTTGATACTATTGCAAGTGAAATTGCTTTTAAAATTTTGATTTCCAGTTGTTTGCTTCTAGTATATTTTCATGTACTNAGAGAGTCATCTTTAATTTTTCCTAGCAATGATTTGTACTGTTAAATTCATTCCTATATATTTTTTGTTTTTTTGATACTATTGCAAGTGAAATTGCTTTTAAAATTTTGATTTCCAGTTGTTTGCTTCTAGTATATTTTCATGTACTTGTCATAGCCTGTTAAATTTACTTATCAGTGTCAGTGATTGCTTTGTAATCTGAAAATATAGTCATTCCATTTCACCTGGATGGCATCACGGACTCAATGAACGTAAGTCTGAGTGAACTCCAGGAGATGGTGATGGACAGGGAGGCCTGGTGTGCTGCGATTCATGGGGTCGCGAAGAGTCGGACACGACTGAGCAACTGAACTGAACTGAACTGAATGCCCACTTGACTTCACATTCCAGGATATCTGGCTTTAGGTAAGTGATCACAGCATCGTGATTATCTGGGTTGTGAAGATCTTTTTTGTACAGTTCTTCTGTGTATACTTGTCTCCTCTTCTTAATATCTTCTGCTTCTGTTAGGTCTTATACCATTTCTGTCCTTTATTGAGCCCATCTTTGCATGAAATATTCCCTTGGTATTTCTAATTTTCTTGAAGTGATCTCCAGTCTTTCCCATTCTGTTGTTTTCCTCTATTTGCATTGATCGTTGAGGAAGGCTTTTTATTTTTAATCTCTCCTTGCTATTCTTTGGAACTCTGCATTCAGAGGGGAATATCTTTTCTTTTGTCCTTTGTTTTTTGCTTCTCTTTTCTCAGCTATTTGTAAGGCCTCCTCAGACAGCCATTTTGCTTTTTTGCATTTCTTTTTCATGGGGATGGTCTTGATCCCTGTCTCCTGTACAATGTCCCGAACCTCTGTCTATAGTTCATCACGCACTCTATCAGATCTAGTTCCTTAAATCTACTTCTCACTTCCACTGTATAATCATAAGGAATTTGATTTAGGTCATACCTGAATAGTTTAGTGGTTTTGCCTACTTTCTTCAATTTCAGTCTGAATTTGGCAATAAGGAGTTCATGATCTGAGCCACAGTCAGCTCCTGGTCTTGTTTTTGTGGACTGTATAGAGCTTCTCCATCTTTGGCTGCAAAGAATATAATCAATCTGATTTTGGTGTTGACCGTCTGGTGATGTCCATGTGTAGAGTCTTCTCTTGTGTTGTTGGAAGAGAGTGTTTGTTATGACCAGTGTGTTCTCTTGGAAAAACTCTATTAGCCTTTGCCCTGCTTCATTCTGTACTCCAAGGCCAAATTATATGATTATCTCAATGCAAATAAATGTTAAATCAAAAACAATTCTTAGGAAAATTGTGAATATATTATATACTTGTTTTTATGACCCACTCTGTTTCAGACTCTGGCTGGTTTGACAAAACACCAGAAAGATTGATTCCTGCCACAGCTAAACCGTAATCCAAAACTGGTTGCAATTTTCATTTCTCAAATACTATATAGTTTTTTTTTTNAAGGGTGACAATATACAGCCTTGACGTACTCCTTTTTCTATTTGGAACCAGTCTGTTGTTCCATGTCCAGTTCTAACTGTTGCTTCCTGACCTGCATATAGGTTTCTCAAGACCGAGTCAGGCAGTCTGGTGTTCCCATCTCTTTCAGAATTTTCCACGGTTTATTGTGATCCACACAGTCAAAGGCTTTGGCATTGTCAATAAAGCAGAAATAGATGTTTTTCTGGAACTCCCTTGCTTTTTCCATGATCCTCTGTCCTTTCTAAAACCAGCTTGAACATCTAGAAGTTCACGGTTCATGTATTGCTGAAGCCTGGCTTGGAGAGTTTTGAGCATTACTTTACTAGCATGTGAGATGAATGCTATATACACACACACACACACACACACACACACACATACATACATACATACATACATATATTAATGTTAGTTGCTCAGTCATGTCTGACTCTTTGCTTCCGCATGGATTATAGCCTGCCAGGCTCCTCTGTCCAGGGGACTCTCCAGACCAGAATACTTCCCTTCTCCAGGGGATCTTCCCAACCCAGGGATCGAATACAGATCTTGTACATTGCAGGCAGATTAATCCTGGGTTTGATCCCCTGGAGAAGGGAAGGGCTACCCACTCGTATTTTGGTCTGAAGAATTGCATGGATTATATATTCCGGGGCTTCCCTGGTGGCTCAGACGGTAAAGCATCTGCCTGCAATGCGGGAGACCCGGGTTCGATTCCTGGGTCAGGAAGATCCTTTGGAGAAGGAATTGGCAATCCACTCCAGCACTCTTGCCTGGAAAATCCCATGGGCAGAGGAGCCTGATAGGCTACAGTCTACGGGGTCGCAGAGTCGGACACGACTGAGCATACAGTCCATGGGGTCACAAAGAATCAGATATGACTGAGTAACTTTCACATATATATATTATACATATATTATATATATATATATATAATACATATATTATATATATATATTCCTTTTCATATTTTTCTCCATTGTGATTTACCATAGGATATTGAATATACTTCCCTGAGTAATAGAGTAGGAACTTGTTTTTATCCTTCCTATACATAATAGTTTACCTCTGCTAATTTCAAGCTCCTAATCCTTCCCTTCCCCACCACCCCTTCATTTTGGCAAACACAAGTCTGTTCTCCGTACTTGTGAGACTGTTTTTTTTTTCCCCATAGATATGGTGATTTGCATTGTATTTTAGATTTCACATATAAGTGATACATGGTATTTGTTTTTCTCCTTCTTGCCTAGTATGATAATCTCAGGTCCCCCATGTTTCTGCAAATGGCATTATTTCTAAATAAACATTTATCAATTGCTTACTAAACGTGAATAAAGACTTGTAAATATGGTAACAAAACAGATTTCAAAGAATACTTGAAACAAAAGAGCAACTGAAACTGGGAAATTATTTGAACATAATTAAAGACATGTTACGGAGAAGGCAATGGCACCCCACTCCAGTACTCTTGCCTGGAAAATCCCATGGACACAGGAGCCTAGTAGACTGCAGTCCATGGGGTCGCTAAGAGTCGGACACGACTGAGCAACTTTACTTTCACTCTTCACTTTCATGCATTGGAGAATGAAATGGCAACCCACTCCAGTGTTCTTGCCTGGAGAATCCCAGGGACGGGGGAGCCTGGTGAGCTGCTCTCTATGGAGTCGCACAGAGTTGGACATGACTGAAGCGACTTAGCAGCAGCAGCAGCAGCAGCAGCAGCAGCAGCAGCAGCAAAGACACATTAATATTTTTATTATACAAAGAACTTTCATAATTTAATAAGTATAAAAAGAGATATGGGCCATAAGGAGGAAATTTAAACTAGATTCTCAAATTACCATGAAATATTTTATAAAGGTTCAATGTTGTTCAATATCAAGGCATTTGAAATTAAAACAATAATAAGAGATCACTTATTAACTTTCAATCTTAAAAAGTTATACTAGTTAGTAGTAGGAAACACTTGGTATAATATAAACTCTTAATATAACTGTGAGAGTCTAACTTTGTATCACAAGTCAGAAATTATTAATAACTTTAAAATGGTCATTTCATCTCTAAGTTAATGATTTTGACATGAAAAGATTCATAAACATGGATGATTTTTAAAAATATAAATATTCAAAAGTATGACTCATTTAAATATATGATATGTATTTATCATATCTGTATGTAAATATCATGCAGTCATTAAGAGAATATAGTGAAGTTCATTAAATTTGGGGAGAGGTGTTCATAGTAAGCTATTATAAAAAATATGAACACAGCATAATTTAACATGTAGTACAATTCTGTTTTACGATATTGACTCCATTAAAGTAATGAAAGGAAATGTTTCAAAAGTTAAGGGCAAGATTAGGTGGCGAGTTTATGAGAGATGCTTATTTTCTTCTTTATACTTTTATGTATGGTGGCAAAGAGCACCAGCTGTTCCTGTAGTAATAGAACCACTAATTGTACCTAAGCACATGACTATCTGAAATTAAAACTAAATTTTCCAGTTTCTGTTGTGTGATTGAGTATATATCAATGCAGTTTACATGGAAGCAATATATAATACCTCTAGGAATGTCCAGAATATTCTTCTCTCTATTCTACTCCTCGCTAAAAGGTAACTGTGAAGGCTGGAGTGGAAGGAGCCATATTAGATCATGAGGCAAAAGCAATGTTTGATGAGGGTAACATAATACATGAAAGGAGTCCAGGTCCTCAGTACCAAAGGCACCACATCAGCTCTTGACTGTTTATCTCAGAGTAATGTGGGACAGAAATAAACGCTAATCATAAAACACTTGAGTCTTTGTTACAGTAACTAGATGATATTCTAACCAATATTCACACTTTTTAAAATTTCTACCATAAACCTTATTAATTTTATGGGATAAAAAATAGTATCAAAATAAAGAGAAATGGAGGTTTAATTGAAAGCAGATTGTCTGACAACTTGGATGCACATAGTCAAAAATAAAACAAATTATAAACTTTTGATAGATTATTTTCCTTTACTTTGCTTGTTTGTTTTTTTAACAAGTAGATTTGAGGTAATAAAATCTATCTACATCCTTCCTCCATATCGCTGATGTCATTTTCTTTGCTGGATATAGCAGAAAATAAATGTTATTTCATTGATAACCAAAAATCTGAACAAAGAGTTGACAAAATAGCTTCCTGATGAAGAAAGGAAAAGAGAATATGAGTTATACTTCTTGATTGTCTCTCAGTGCAAATTTAAAATATCAGATGACTTTAAAGCTGAGAGCCAAAGAGCTCTCTTACCCAACATGGCTAACTGACCTAACCTACGTCAAATAGCCTGGAGATATATATATATATAAAACCTTGTCCCCAAAAGAGGCAATAAAAACCAAGATTAGGATCATAAGGGAGAAAGCATGATTTACACATTTTAGATTGCTTATGTTTCATCTTTATCCTCTTCTCCCTTTTATTATAACTAAACACAGCAGGAAGGACAACATTAATGCTTGACATACAGCTGATTCCCACAGTAGGTATTATCTATGCTGCCAGAGAAACTGCTGCATAAAAATGATACATTCTGATAGGAGATCACAGCAACCCACATCAAATGCAAACCAATGTACATAACAGTTATAAGGTATTAAATATGAAATGAAAACCTGAGCATTTGAACACAAAATTTTTAAATGGCTTTTTAAAAGTTCCTGGTTAGATTTTACTATGATAGTTTACCTAAAATTTTCTTTTTAATGAAAATAATTAGTGACTGTACAACAAACATACTAGGAAAACACAAAAATAAAGTGAAAAATCAAACATCTCTAAATTCTGAATTACTAAGTAGACAGCATTTAGAATACTGCCTGTTACAGTAATATATATACAATACCTTCCACAATTAGAATGGTAAAGGATAAAAGGAAGGGAGTATTCTAAACGGAGATAAGCAATCAGCTATTATTTGTTAACTTAAAAGAAAAATAGGACAAAAGTAAAAGGGAATAATTGAAAACAAGCATACCAAAAATAAATAAAATAAAATAATAGCAGGCAACATCTTCATCCAAATTCTACCTATATTTTTGAGAATTTTTAAGGCCAAAGACACAAAGTCAATTTGGAAATGAATTGAGGGGAAAAAAGAAGGGCTACCTAATCAAAATCTCTGTGTAGATATTTAATTTTGGACGTGTGAAGATTTATTGGTAAAATGAGTCTGACAGTTATCCAGTAAACAAACATCATCACTTCACATGCACTTTTAAAAATCTGATCTTTGCTGCAGAATTATTTACTGAGTAGAGTGCATGGTGTCTACAACAAAATGATTTTCAAAAATAATTTAATCAAACACATAGCATGGGAGAAAAACAGGAGGAAACTGCTTTTAAAAGATTCCTACAGAGAAAACAAATTTATAGTTACCAAAGAGGAAGAAGGGGAGGGGCTAAGCTAGGAGTTTGGGGTTAATAGACATGTAGTTCTCTCTCTCTATATATATATATAAAATAAACAACAAGGACCTACTGAATAGCACAGGGAACAATATTCAATGTCTTGTAATAATCTATAATGGAAAAGAATCCGGCAAAGAATATATATATAAAACTGAATCATTTTACCTGAAACACTGTAAATCAACTACACTTAGGAAAAAAAAGAGTCCTAGGTTTACTTAGATGACTTTTTAAAAAACATTAATAAAATGTCCCAGTGATTTTAAGAATAGTTGCCTACATATAACCCTTGAGCTTCCTAAAGTACCACACCTGTTCTTAAACTGACTGTCCTTGATAAGCTGTTCTGTAGATTTCCAACAGGATGTTGCTTTCAGAGCTAAATGTATATTTTCAAAAGAAACATGCTAACATTATTTACCCTGATGTTTTAATTCAACTTTCAATGCCATCTTACTATAAAATGAGACATTTTCAGTGGGGAAAATGACTTTATTCAGAAATTTAATGTGTGATCCAAACAAAGAAGTTAATTTGGCTTGCTATGAGGCCTGTCTGTGGGGAGAACTGCTACTCTGGTTCAGGCCCCGGCCAAACAGTGTCAGTCTAAAAAAGGAAGCAAGAAATCTATCTTCCTTCACAGNTAAGAGCATGAACAAGCTAATGGAGTTAAAATTTTCAAAGTTCAAACTGAGTATATATAATCAAATATAATAACAGAGAAAGATGTTGGAAGGTGGCCAACATTATAGCAAATGTTTTAAATTATACAAATTCAAATATTTCATCCTTAGAAATGCTTTTTAGAAAGCTAGCATTTGATTCCTAAACTGTTTTTCTTAACTGATTCCTAAAGTGTAATTCTTTCATGTTGCTTCCTACTAACTTCATCTTCCATACACATATGCTTATCTCTTCTCATCATTCTATATTTGTATGTGGGAGGTCGATTAAGAGGAATGGTAGTAGAAAAAGGGAAAATAAATCTTATCAATTCCATGTAAAATGCAAAAAAAAAGTGAGTATCCTAGTATTATCATTGACATTGACATTGAAGTTGCTCAGTTGTGTCTGACTCTTTGTGACTCCATGGACTGTAGCCTGCCAGGCTCCTCTGTCCATGGAATTTTTCAGGCAAGAGTACTGGAGTGGGTTGCCATTTCCTTCTCCAAGTATTATCATTAGTGTCCAAATAATATACATTTCAACTTAGGTGCTTTTTGAGTGAAAGAGGGTGCTGTTAATAATTATGCCAGGGACTTCCCTGATGGTCCAGTGGTTAAGAATCTGCCTGCCAATGCACGGGATATGGGTTCGATCCCTGGTTAAGGAACTGAGATCCCATATGCCAGAGAGCAACTAAGTCCATGTGTCGCAACAACTGTGTCTGCATGCTCTAGAATCTGAGCACCACAACAAGAGAAGCCTGGACACCACAGTGAAGACCCAGCATAGCCAAAAGCAAACAAACAAAAAAATGATTATGCCAGAGAAATAGGCATAAACCAGGACTTTTATGGAAAAACAACTAGATGATATCACTTAAATTATAACACTCAAACAATAAACTTTAAGAGTTAAGTTCTTAACTATTTCTCCAACAAAAGAATTTAATTGTTACAACAAAATAGGCACATTTCATATGCAACCTAGTGTATTTGTGCAGAGATGACTTCGAACATGTAAGTTTATCCAAAAGTATGGGCTTTTGTGGCTTCTATGGGTAAGTGGTAAAGAACTCTCCTGCTAATGCAAGAGACATGGGTTTGATCCTGGTCTGGGAAGATTTCCTGGAGAAGGGAATGGCAACCCACTTCAGGGTTCTTTTTTTTTTAATTACTATTTTTAATTGGAAGATAATTGCTTTACAATACTATGTTGGTTTCTGCCACACATCAAAATGAATTGGCCATAGGCATACATATATGGCCTCCCTCTTGAATCTCTCTCCCACTCTCAATCCCATCCTACCCTTCACTTGGGGGGCACTCCAGCAGTCTTGCCTGGGAAATCCCATGGACAAAGGAGCCTGGCAGGCTGTAGACCATGAGGTTGGAAAAGAGTTGGACATGACTGAATGACTGAACAACAATAATAATCTCATAACTGAAACCCACAAACCTCAGTACAAAACATACAATAATATTAGAGTTCTGTATAGGAAGGAATGTATTTTCTTACTTTTTTTAGCAGCAAGATATATTTGATACAATTTCATGGTATCAATAGGCCAAACCGAAATACATACTTGGAAAGTGGTAAGAAGAATGTGACAAGAAAGAGAAAAACTTTAGGAACTTTTAAAATTCTAATAGGAAAAAATTAGAATTTGACAATGCCAAGAGCACGTGTAAGTCTGAATAAACATCACAAATGCCTCAGAACTTGAAACTGACCAAGGATACATAGCAAAAGAAACATGGTCATCAGAAGAGTTCAACAAGCGCAACTAAGCAACCCATTCTCCTCCTTCTGTATCCACATAAAAATATTTTTGTTTAATAAAAATGAACATATTTTTTCTAGTTGGGACAAAAAAAGGGACTGAAAGCAGCTGTTTATAAGACAAGTCCCAGGACAAAACATACAACTGCTCATTTGTATTTATTTTTAAGATGGCATGAAATAAAAGAATTCTAAGTGGATTATCTGCTATTATACAATCAATGACTGATAACCTGTCCTTTAATTGACATAGATAGTTGACAAGTGGATGAACAGGACATGAAAAAAAGGAGCAAAGTAGAAATTTTATATAACATACTTTCTTGGGGGAAGCTAGGCATTCTAAGAGTGGAAACTTACTGAGATTACTGTCAAATGAACAACCGAGACTTTTCTTCCCTTTATGTTAGTTGGTTCCCAAGTAGATTTTTTTCATTTTATAGATGTGAAAACTTCAGCCAAAAGTAGATAAATGATCTTTTAAAATTATAAAAAAAGGTAAGTACCAAAATGCAAAACACTTGTTCCATTAATGTGTTGAGGTTTAACAAGTAGCTGATGGAATAAAATGGAATATATTAAAATGAAACTAGGTGACTCTGGTGGACGGTTAACTGAGTGACTATAAACGTCAGTAACCAAGCTAGGTCCTGATTAAATCCATCTTATTATAAATCTTGTACAGGTTTTCATTTCATCTAAACCCAGAGTCTGATTTCTCTAAAGTAGGAATAAATCATTCTTTCACTAAACAAGTATTTATTGCACACTTACTATAAATCAGACATTAGCATAGGGGAGTATAACACTGAACAACAGATGAAAGTCCTTACTCATATGGAGATTACATTATAGTAGGAAAGAAACCAAACATATGCCAGTAGGCCCCAAGTCCTTGGAGAAAAACTAAGCAGAGAAGGAACTAACGAGTGTGGGTGAGCAAGTACAGGAGAAGAGGGGCTTTCATAGTTTTAAACAGACTCGTCAGGAAAAATGGAGAGAGCAAGTGACATCTGAAGGTGTGGAGAAAGTGAGGCAATAGGGCTCTGGGACATCCAGAAATGGTGGTTAAGCAGTGGGAACTGTAAATACAACAGTGGAGGTGGTAAACATGCCTAACAGAGGAAGAGGAGGCAAGGTGATTAAGCAAGTGTCTAGAACACAGGCTGTGAAAGAAAGGTGGGCATACTAGGCTTAGATCATGTAGTTATCACAGGCCATATTAATTGCTTATAATTTTGTTTTTAATCATTTAAACTTTGATGGAATAAGATGGAATGCCTTTTTACCTGAGCAGAGGAGTGATCCAATTTGACCTACTGTTTAACAGGAACACAGAAGGAAGACAGGGGACCACTTAAGAGGCTCTTGCAGTAATCAGAACAAGAGATAATGGTACCTTAAACCGAGGCTATATCTGTGAGATGATAAAAGATCAATAAATTCTGAAGACACGATCAAAAGGATCTTAGAATGATTAAAACATGGAAAATAAGAAAGAGATTTTGAAAAGGACCTCAAGGTTTTTGGTCTGAGTGAGAAGACTAGAGCTGTCTTTAATTGCATTGGGTCAGACTGGGGCAGGGAGAAGGAGATGGCACCCCACTCCAGTGCTCCTGCTTGGAAAATCCCATGGAGAGCAGAGCCTTGCAGGCTGCAGTCCGTGGGGTCACTAAGAGTTGGACACGACTGAGCGACTTCACTTTCACTTTTCCTTTCGTGCACTGGAGAAGGAAATTGCAGCCCACTCCAGTGTTCTTGCCTGGAGAATCCCAGGGACAGGGGAGCCTGGTGGGCTACCGTCTATGGGGTCACACAGTCGGACATGACTGATGCGACTTAGCAGCAGCAGCAGCAGACTGAGGCAGAGCTAGATTGGAGGGACAGAAGTTTGCTTCTAGACACGTTAAATTAAAGATGCTTATTAGATAACCAAGTGGAAATGCCAAGAAGGCAGCTGCAAAAGATGTCAAGGAGATGGGGAAGTCATGGCGCAGGATCCTGGAAGGCAGTTAGACTATGTTCCCAGGAAGAGGGAATGATCAACTGAATTCACTATTGCTGCGGTCAAGTAAGATAAGAACTAAGAACCCGACCACTACACTTTGGGCAACATGGTCTCTGGGGGCTTTGGTAAGAGTAGCTTTCTTAGATTGGTATGGGGGAGAGGCAAAGCTTGGTAGTGGACTTTTAAAATGGGGTAAAGAATGATTCGTCACGTACAGATGTGAGAGTTGGACAATGAAAAAGGCTGAGTGTCGAAGAATTGATGCTTTTGAACTGTGGTGCTGGGGAAGACTCTTGAGAGTCCCTTGGACAGCAAGGAGATCAAACCAGTCAATCCTAAAGGAAATCAACCCTGAATATTCACTAGAAGTACTGATGCTTAAGCTGAAGTTCCAATATTTTGGCCACCTGAGGCGAAGAGCCAACTCACTGGAAAAGACCCTGATGTTGGAAAAGATTGAAGGCAGGAGGAGAAGGGGATGACAGAGGATTGAGATGGCTGGCATCACTGATGTGAATTTGAACAAACTCAGGGAGATGGTGAAGGACAGGGAAGCCTGGCGTGCTGTAGTCCATGGGGTCGCAAAGAGTCGGATATGACTGACAACAATAACAACAAAGAATGAGCATATAAACTCTTTGTAGGAATCTGGCCACAAAGCAGAGCAACGAAATGGGGGTAGTGGTTAGAAATGGGGGGGTTAGAGTGGGAAGTAGAGATACAGAGGTTTTCTTAAAGATAGGAGAAACAATATGCTTATACATGGGAAAAAGGGGAGAAAGTGCCAGTATAGGAGACAGAAGGGAGAACTACTGGAGCGTGCCCTTGAGCAGCAGAGACGGGACAGGCTCTAGTTACAGGTGCAGAGCCTGGGACTCAGGAGAGGAGTCTCAGAGAGGCAGGACCTGTCAAAAAACACCATTTTGTAGAAAAATAAAGGTCTCTTCTCTAAGTTTCAAAATTACAAATGCTTTTATACAGTTCTCATAATTCACACTCAGCCTTCAAGTGTGAAGTAGGGTTTGTGTGCATATGTGTGTGCTAAGTCTCTTTAGTCATGTCCAATTCTTTGAGATCCTGTGGACTGTAGCCCACCAGGCTCCTCTGTCTATGGGGATTCTCTAGGCAAGAATACTGGAGTGAATTGCCATGCCCTCCTCCAGGGGATCTTCATGAACCATGGATCAAACCCCCATCTCTTATGTCTCCTACATTGGCAGGCAGATTCTTTATCACTAGCATCACCTGCGAAGCCTTCAAGATTTGCAAATTCTCTGAAAAGGCTGAGATTCTTTTCCAAAAACATTACCACAAAAATTAGTTTCAGTAAGAAATTTTTTGTCAATTTTCATAGCCTTGGCTAGTAAGATGGGAAACTTCATTACATTATAGAGTCAGAGGTATCTAGTTTCACCAGTTAAAACGTCTACAATTACAGAAAAATCACAACCTCTCAGTGTCTCAGTTTCTACATTTGTAAAATGGAGATACTAATACCTACAACCTCATAAAATGCTCCATTTAACTTTCTCTACAATGTATGTGATACATCCATTTATGCATACTCAATAAATAGTAGCTATAGTTAGTATGTAACCTAAATATGAAAATCTAGGGGAGGGGAGAGATAGGTGTATGAGATTAAAAGACACAGACTATTATGTATAAAATAAATAAGCATAAGAATGTATTGTACAGCCCAGGGAACTATAGCTATGATTTTGTAATTACTTTGCATCAAGTATGATCTATTAAAAAGGCTGAATTACTATGCTGTACACCAGAAGTTAATATACTACTACAAGTCAACTACACTTAATAAAAAAATTTAAAAATATGAAGATATTCATTTAGAGAATAACAATTAGGGCAATGCTTCCCAAGATATTTCATTGTAAAAATATAAAATGATAATATTTGTAAGCATACCTTGGGGAAAACAGAGAAAACTGCTACAGAAGCTTCAGCAGCTTAAGATCCCTTCTTGCCTCAGGGTCTTTCCTGAGGGCTGAGGGGAATTGTATCTGGGGCACAGTAGAGAAAATTCCTAGTTATAAACTATGTGATCTTATTGTTGCAAGACATTGAAAACGACACAAATAAGTGGAGAGATGGTCTGTGCTCATGGATTGGAAGAATTAACATTGTCAAAATGTCTTATTACCTAAAGCAGTCTAAAGTTCAAGGTAATCCATATCAAAACCCCAAAGATATTTTTTCACAGAAACAGAACAAAACTATCTAAAAATCACAGACCCACAAAAGATCTTGAATAGTCAAAGCAATCCTGAGAAAAAGCAACACAACTGTAGGCATCACATATTCTGCCTTCAACCTATATACAAAGCCACGGTAATCAAAACAGAATGGTACTGGCAGAAAAACAGAAACATGGATCAATGTGACAAAACAGAGTGCCCAGAAATAAACCGACACAAGTGGAATGACAAAGGAGCAAAGAACATACAGCAGAGAAAGGACTGCCTCCTCAATCAACGGTGTTATGAAAACTGGGCAGCCACATGCAAAAATACCATTTCACATCATATACAAAATTTACTCAAAATGGATTAAAAATCTCAATGTAAGACCTGAAACCATAAGAAAACATAAGCAGTATGTTCTTTGACATCAATCTTAGCAATATTTTTCTAGATATGTCTTTTCAGGCAAGGGAAACAAAGGCAAAAATAAGCAAATAGATAACATTAAACTAATAACCTGCACAGTGAAGAAAATCATCAATAACACAACAATGATCCTACTGAATGGGAGATGTTTGTAAATGATACACAATAAGGGATTAACATACAAAATATATAAAGAACTCATACAACTCAACAACAAAAAACAACCCAATTAAAATTGGGCAGAAGAGCTTAACAGACATTTTTCAAAGGAAGACATACAGGTGCTCAATAGGTACATGAAAAGATGTTCAAAATCACCAACTGGAAAAATGCAAATCAAAACCACAATAAGCTATCATCAAAAAGACAAGAAATAACAAGTGTTGAAGCAGATGTGGAGAAAAGGGACCCCTTAATCACTGTTGGTGGGAATGTAAATTGGTGCAGCAACTATGGAAGACAGTATGAAGACTCCTAAAAAAATTAAGAATAGAACTCCCATATGATCCAGTTATCTCACTTTTGGCTATATAGTCTAAGAACAAGAAAACACTAATTTGATCATATACACACACAATGGAATAGTACTCAGCAATAAAAAGAGATGAAATCTTGCCATTTGCAATAACATGGATGGACCTTGAGGTTATTATGCCAAATGAAGTACGTCAGATGGAGAAAGACAAATATTGTATGATCTAACTCTTAGGTGGACTATAAAAAACTAGTAAATAAATAAAAACAAAGTAAATGAACACACCAAACCAAACAAAAACAAATATGAACATACAGAGAACAGTGTGGTGGTTACTAGAGGAGAAACGGAAGGCAAGGGCAAAATGGGTAAAAGTGACCAACTGTATGATGACAGACGAAAAACAAAGTTTTGCTGGTGAGCGTATTGTAGGATATCTGTATACACTGCTGTACACAAGTAGATATACACTACTGTATACATGAAACTTTATATAATGTCATGAATCAAATGCTATCCCAATAATAACAAAATAAATAATAAAATTTAAAATTGTCTTAATGAACAACAGACAAACAATATGATCTTAGAGAAGGTACTTTGGAGCTTGATCAGAGCTGTCATATCTGTAAAATGTAAGGAATTAATTGTTATCTTCCTTTCTCAATTTTGTCTATAACCTTGAGTTAATGGCCATATCTAACTATTCACCTCTCTGAGACTAGGCAAGCAGAAGAGCTGAGTCATTCTTGCTTACTTCCTGCCAATCACCAGATCTTGTCAATTCTACTATAAATATTCTTTCAACTTTTATTTTCTCTTTCCATTTTTCATTTTCACTTAAATTTTGCAACTGTCTCTTTACCAGACTTCCTGCCTTCATGTCCTTTACAATCATAATCCATCTCACACTGCAACCGTGGTTACAAAAAATGAATATATCATGTCACTCTTTACTATAAAATCTCCTAAAATAACCTGACAACAGAACATTTAAAAATCTGACCCTACTCTTCAACCAGCCTCCCTCACCATCCTATGAACTAAACAGTGCAGGCAAATCTAAGTTTTTGCACAACCCAAACTCTCACTGCTTCATACCTGAAACACCCTAAACACCTTGAAAATTCTTAAATGTTATCAATTAAGCAGTGAACGCCTGTGGTAATCACCTACAGGGCATAAAGAAAATAATTTACAATAAAAAATAGCTAATAATAAAACTCCATTTACAATTATTTGAGAAGTTATCTGTAAAGCCACATACTTTCAGAATAGTCTAACTGCAAAGACACTATGAATATGGTTAAGTGTTTTCATAAAATAACTTTAAAAATATACAGGGGATCCCTGGCAGTCCAGTGGTTTAAGACTGCGTGCTCAAGACTCCATGTTCCCATTGCAGGGAGCATGAGTTCAATCCCTGCTGGGAAGATCCTCCAGTCACGCGGCATGCACCTCCCCCGCCACCACCCACCCCACATACAGATATCTGTTAAGATATGAGTGAAAGAAGTATGCTTGTTTAAGCACTAATGAGGGCATACACTTCTCAAATCATGAATGAAATCCCTGTACACTAGTTGCAATTCACCTATTGTAATGTGTTATGTATACTCAACTAACTTTTGTAAATAAACAGATTCAAGATTCAAAGGTGATCCAGAGAGACCTGGATGGGAGCTGGGAAGGGGATTCAGGATTGGGAGCTCCTGTATTTTGTTATTTGCAAATTTGTACAAACACTTTAAGTGGTTCTAATTTCCATATAAATGATTTTTGATGTTAAAAAAATAAAAAATTAAAAAAAAAGGTGCTTAATATCACTCAGATTCTATACAAAACTTCAGTTTTTTATTTCTTTAAATTTCTTCTTGAGTACTTTGGAAGATGATAAATTGTGGTCAAGATGGTTTTCAGTGATATGGTGGGAAAATAAAATCACTAAAGCAATACTAATTGTTACACTTAAAAGCATACTTCTTATCTCCTTTTCCCTATTGCCTTCCCCCTTTTAAATAACTGTAGAGCAATTTGCATTTTCATATTTTTCTGTGCAGAAAAAAGAGTATAATGAGCATCTCTCACAAACTCTTCTTTACTCTATTTTACAGTATTACTATGCATATACCTCTTTCTGTGGTTATAATAATGAGACTATGATAATGAACCAGTTTTACACTCTGGAAAAACTTAATCAGCTGAATTTATCTCCTCTTATTTCACCATCTCACAATATTAATCAACAAAAGTCAACCATTTGCAGAAATTTAGACTGAAACAAATGGCATGCAGACCCTCTATGTTTATATTGTCTTATTTAACGAAAATGGTTAAATGCCATGGAAATCAATACTTAAGAATAATTATATATTTTGTAATACTGCCTTTTAGTGACGATAAACAATTCTAGGGCTTCCCTCGTGGCTCAGATGGTGAAGAACTTGCCGGCAATGCAGGAGAACTGGGTTTGATCCCTGAGTCGGGGAGATCCCCTGGAGAAGGGAATGGCTACCTACTCCAGTATTCTTGCTTAGACAATCTCATGGACAGAGGAGTCTGGTGGGCTACAGACCATGGGGTTGCAAACAGTCGAACAGGACTTGGCAACTGAGCACACAGGCATGCAAACAATTCTATAATGTTACCAGTTTTCTTTTATATAATGCTCATTTTACTTAAATTGTCAACATAATGGATAAAAGGAAATTTTTAAGCATTTCTCATAAATAAAAGGTACTTAAATGTCATTTATATACAGCTTTATAATTTATAATGTATTTTACATATTTTATCTCATTTAGAACTTACAGATCACCCTGTGAAATATACTAGCTCATTTTATAAAACAAAAAATTAAACTTCAGTGATATTAAGTGACATATTCACTCAGCTAATAAAGTCGTACAGCCAGAATTTGTCTCATTCCAAATCTCTCTCACACTATACTCCCTGTTCAGGGAATAATGCTTTTTTTCCAAATGTACAAGAGGGTCTTACTAAGTAAGAAGTCTCTTATATAGTAAATCTCACCACCAGAGTGAGTTTCACTCATTATTTCACATAGCTCCCAAATATCATTTTAAAGAATAAAAAAGTCCAGAAAAAGACAAGAAACCTAACTCCTAGACTGAGCTAAAGCATGCATACACATTATAATGCCAAATAAAGTATTTTTGGTTCAGTTCAGTCGCTCAGTCGTGTCCGACTCTTTGTGACCCCATGAACTGCAACACACCAAGCCTCCCTGTCCATCACCAACTCCCGGAGTCCACCCAAACCCATGTCCATTGAGTCGGTGATGCCATCCAACCATCTTATCCTCTGTCATCCCCTTCTCCTCCTGCCCTCAATTTTTCCTGGCATCAGGGTCTTTTCGAATGAGTCAGCTCTTCACATCAGGTGGCCAAAGTATTGGAGTTTTAGATGTACCCAAATACATAAAGTTCTCTTTTTGCTTATCTCAGCCATTTCTTGTCTTTACCTCTTATTTTCTCTTCCTTTTGCCTCTCAAACCCTTAACTTCACAAACTACTGGTATGATTGGCTGCAGAGGCAGATCAAGATTGGATGGAATGAGTTCCATCTCTTTTTTACATCTAAAGAGAGAAAATAAAAGGCACTCTTTCTCTTTATTAAAGCAGCAGAATTCCTTCATTAAGTCTCAACCCTTCAGTATCTATTTTTTTTCCCCCATTATGGTTCATTGTTGTTGCTGTTTAGTCACTCAGTTATGTCCAACTCTTTTGTGACTCTATGGACTATAGTCTGCCAGGCTCCTCTCTGTCCATGGAATTTTTCAGGCAAAAATACCGGAGTGGGTTGCCATTTCCTTCTCCAGGCGATCTTCCCAACTCAGGAATCAAACGTACATTTGCTGCACTGGCAGGTTGATTCTTCACCAGTGAACCATCAGGGAAGCCCATTATGGTTTATTACAGGATACTGAATATAGTAACCTGTAATATACAGTAGGATCTTGTTTCTTTTATAGAGTAGTTTGTATCTGTTAATCCTAAATTCCTAATTTATCCCTGCTCCCCTTTGGTAACCCTAAGTTTATTTTCTATGTCTGTGAGAATGTTTCTGTATTACAAACAAGCTAATTGGTATTATATTTTAGATTCTACACATACCTGATGTCATATAGTATTTATCTTTGTCTGTCTGTCTTACTTCACTTAATATGATAATCTTTAGGTCCATCCATTATGCTGCAATATGGGGGCACTGTTTCATTCTTTTTTAAGGCTGAGTACTACATTGTAGAACTGTTATGAACACGTGGGTGCACATATCTTTTTCAGTTATAGAGTTTTCTCCAGATATATGCCTAGGAGTAGGAATGATGAATCATATAGCAACTATTTTTAGATTTTAAAGGAATTTCCATTTTGTTTTCCATAGTGGGTACAACCAATTTACATTCCCACCAACAATGTAGGAGGTTCCCTTTTCTCCACATCCTCTCCATCATTTTTGTTATTTTTAGACTTTTTAAAGATGGCCATTCTAACTGGTGTGAAGTGACACTTCACTGTAGTTTTGATTTGCATTTCTCTAATAATTAGACATGTTGAGCATCTTTTCATGTGTCTACTGGCCATCTGTGTGTCTTCTTTGGATAAATGTCTGTTTAGGTCTTCTGCTCATTATTTGATTGGGTTGTTTGCTTTTTTTTACTGGGTTATATGAACTATTTGTATATTTTGGAAATGAAGCCTTTGTTATATTGTATGCAAATATTTTCTCCCATTCTATATGCCATTTTTTTCATTTTGTTTATGGCTTCCTTTGTTATGCACAAGTTTGTATGTTTGATTAGGTCTATTTATTTATTTTTGCTTTTATGTCTATTGACTTGAGAGACGGATTGCTATGACATATGTTAGAGAATATTTTGCATATTTCTCTTCTAGGGGTTTTATGGTGTCATGATTTATATTTAAGTCTTTATAAAGGCACTCTCTTATAATATCCCCCATTGCATAGAAAACAAACCAAAAGCAAAACATATTTCTCTAATCTTACTTAACTTTCTCTTACAAATGCTTACTGCCCAAGAGGCAAGGAAACTCAGTACATTTATGCAACTGTAAGTACTTTTCCCATTTTAACTCACATTGTAACAGCACACTTTGATGAAGTAAAAGTAATCAACATAAACATCTACATCCAGAGCAAGTGATCATTTTTCTCAGACACAAAAACACCTAAATGAGTACTCTTGTGTTTTCTGGATCTCATGTTTCATAACAAGGAACACTAAAACCCTTTCCTTAATTATTTTAAGTTTCAAAGGAAATAATTTACAATTTATTTTTATCTTGTGAAAGACAAGTGGGATGTAAGCTCTAACTACAGTTAAATCCTGCCGCCAGAATGAGGAAACTGGGATTCAAAAGAATTCAGCCACATAACACATAGGATTAGATTATTGTGGGGTTAATAAAATGATACAGGTGAGCCTGTATCACAGCTGGCTGGGGGCCCAGGCTGCAGTCTGGCTCCACCTGGTGGCAACCATCCACCCTAGATTCACTATCATGCAGTCATCCTGGTGGCTGGCTGGGGTTTCTAGGGAGGTAGCCCCAATCCCCCACTCCAGTACTCTTGCCTGGAAAATCCCATGGACGGAGGAGCCTGGTAGGCTGCAGTCCCTGGGGTCATGAAGAGTCAGGCACGACTGAGCGGCTTCACTTTCACTTTTCACTTTCATGCACTGGAGAAGGAAATGGCAACCCACTCCAGTATTCTTGCCTGGAGAATCCCAGGGACGGAGGAGCCTAGAGGGCTGCCGTCTATGGGGTCGCACAGAGTCGGACACGACGGAAGCGACTTAGCAACAGTAGCAGCAGGCCCAATCCCAGGAACTCCCTGACTAGGTGGCATCCACTTTGACGTGGCTATGGAGTCAGAACATAGGGGAAAAGGAAACCTGCTCAATTTCCCTGCTTCCAGAAATGGTTCCATCATCTGTTTCCCAACCTACTGCTACCAATCATTTTAGAGAGGAGGGACTAGTTTACATCAATTTGTAAATACATGTAAATTTGTACATACAATTTGTAAATTGCATTTGTAATTTGTAAATACAAATTGCAAATACATGAGCTGTATTTTAAAGGACTTTAGAAAAAACAAAAAACACCGCCACCAACAACAATAACAACAACAAAGACTAAAAAATCAGTACATTCTCAAAAAGGTTTATGTGGGTATGTGCACTATTTGGAAATAATCATGCATGTTTATCATAGAAACAATTCCACAAATTTTAAGATTTTTAAGTTGACCAATAAAATCCTTTATTACAAAATCCATAACAGAACTGAGTCACAGGACTAAAAGTACTTATTTGTAACCGAGAACAGTAGCATTATCTATGCCACAGGTTTGGCGCCATGTCTGGATCTTTTCTAAGATTCAGACCATATACAGTCAATTTTTCTATTTACACATGTCACAGACACTTAATGAAACTAAACTAAATTTGTCATGTTTCTCAGGTAAAGCCATGTGTTTTTCTGATGCTTTAAAGACTGCATCACTGTCCCCACGGCTGCCCAATCAAGAACCTAGTGACATCCTTCTCACTCCCCAGTCCAATCTAGTCACCGAATCCTCCTATCTATCCAGTTAGCTTAGTTCTACCTCCTGAGCATTTTTCCCAGTCTGGCCCAATCCTCCCCATCTCTGCTGCTACTATTGTAGTTCCATCATTACTTCCCACCTTGGTAAGGGAAGCAATCTCTAAAAGAGGCCTCTTTGTCTATAGCTTTATACACCCTCCATCTTTCTCCACATCACAGAATGGATTTTTATATAAAGTCAGATCATATCATGCATAGTCTCAAAATCTTTTAACTGTTTATGATGTTAGACAATGGCTCAAATGCATAATTAGGACCCATTTCCCTCTTCTGCTTCATTTCTTACAACTCACTGCTTCTCACTCTATGGGCTAACCATACTGAATTATTTGCAGTTTGTTCCAAAAACTTCATTCTGACTTGTCTCCAGGGTATGCATTAGTGCCCCTAATTTCCCTCCCTTCCATAACTGACAGTCTTACTCTTAGTCACCATGCAGATGTTAGCATACGCATTTCTCTCTCCATGTGGCCTTCCCCAATTCCTCCCAGGGCTCAGTTAGCTACACCTTGAGTCTGTGTGGTCTCATTCTGAGTATCCTGCCATTTGCTCTATTATCATCATACTTTTGCTCATTGTTCCTTTATTTCTCCATTAGACTGCCAGCTTTGTGAAGGCAAAGGTCACCAGTGTATCTATGGCTCATGACATGTATCAGTGCATGGTTAGTAAATATTTGCTAAATAAATTTATTGTTCTGAGAGTTCAAGTGTAAACTTCTCTAATACCAACCACAGTCTGATTTAAAGACTTGCTTATTGGNCAAGATGGGCCCCAGAGTCAGCTTGATTTACAATAGTACTGCAGCTCTAGTCTCCCGAATCCCCTGGGGCTGCTGCTCTCTCAGGGGGATGGGGGCGGGAGAGTGGGGGAGGTGGTTGTAGTGATTCCTAACTATACACCCACACCATGTATCCAAAGGATGATACCCAGTCATTCGATAGTGCCAAAGCCTCAAAGAAGTAGCCAAAGTGGGGACTGCCCTGGTTTCTCAGTGGTTAAGACTGATTTCCCAATGCAGGGGCCCCTGGTTCAATCCCTGGTCAGGGAACTAGATCCCACAAAACTCAACTAAGAGTTCCGATGCCTCAACTAGAGATCTGGAATGCTGCAACTAAGAACATTCCACAGGTGGCAATGAAGATGGCCTGTGCCGAAACTAAGACCCAGCACAGCGGGAGGAAGGAAGGAAGAAAAGAAAGAAAGAAAAAGAACAGAAGAAAGAAGAATTAGCAAAGGTGGCAGCCAGCTCTACGAGGAAAATCTTAGCTCTGAAGGGGACAGGGTCAGCCTCACAAGCTAAGGCTTGCGAGAGACGTCTATTTCCCAGCCCCCTGGAGAATGTCATTCAATGGGCTGCCCTCCTCAAATGAGGGCCATTTGGGAAGAAGCAGGACCCCAAAAGACCTCCATCCACTCAAGCAGATACAAGTAAGTGTTGGTGAGACAAGTCAACTACCAGACAGCCAGCTGATGGGAAAGAGTAACAGGACCTGGAGAGTGAGGCAGGACCCTTGGCCTCAATGACCCACACAACAGACCAGCCAGGTGCCCGGACAAGACCTTGCGGTAGATAGATCCTACCACACTGAATACCACTATCTTCCTTATTAATAGAAGATGAAACTGAAACACAGAGTGACTGGCTTGCCCAAGTTTCATATAGCTAGAAACTTCATTTGCTGAGAGTAGCCCTGGAAATGGCTCACTCTCCTCTGGAAAAAAAAAAAAAAAGGCAGGAAGGGGAGGGAGGTGGGGAGAAGAGGGCCATTGGGGTTTAAGATGGAAAGAAACATTCTTATTTAGAGAATGTGTTGGCTCTAGGGTCAGGGGTCTGGGAATCCGGGTCTCACAGAATCCCATGTGTGGGGGACTTCCCCGGTAGTCCAGTGGCTGAGATTCTGCATTCCCAATGCAGGAGGCCCAGGCTCGCTCCCTGGTCAGGGAGCTAGATCACACATGCCTCAACTAAGAGTTCGAATGCTGCAACTAAGACCCAGCACAGCCTAATAAATAAGTATATTTTTAAATGGAATACAATGTGTGGTCCACACTAGTTTCACAAACCTGTTATTCCAGTATAACTTGCAGTGCCCTAAAAGTTACTCACTAGGTCTTAGCTGCAGTTTTTGTGTCATGCTTGCTTCTTAAATCTGATTAATAGGACATTTCTCTTATCCCTTTTTTAACATGTGGTGTCCCTTGATCTAATTTATGTGTGGAAGCACTACACATTGGTTTCCAAACCCTATACATTTGGAGAAGGAAATGGCAGCCCACTCCAGTATTCTTGCCTGGGAAATCCCATGGGCAGAGGAGCCTGGTAGGCTACAGTCCACGGGGTTGAAAAAGAGTCCAATCCGACTGAGCAACTTTCACTTCACACCCTACACATAAGATACACACAAAGTGTGCAAAAGATTCTTCCTTCAGGCCTGTAATGCCCTTCACATGGAAGATCAATGAGGGAAATCTTTATATTCTGCATAAAAACAAAATCAAATTTATATACTAAACTCATTTGCTTAAAAACTTAACTTGCTTTCAAATAAAAAATGCATTTCTGACATGCAAAAAAAAAAAAAAGGATCCAGTGTGTGACCATGAGTGATGGCTATTGCCTTCTGAGGCTCAGTTCTTTCCCTGAAATTCAAGGAGACAAACATACCTCAGTCCATGCAAACAGTAAGTGTTGGAATCAGGACCCAACTCCAGATCAACCAACTACAGATGATCTGACTCCTGAACCCTCTGGTCTGGGGAGGAGGTGGGGGACGGGGAACCCCAGGTGGAAGCGGGGTATGTAGCCGGCACAGAGGCTAGAAGTCATGTCCTGAAGAAAGCTGGGTGAGATCAAACCAAGCTCCAGGAGACCAGCTGCAGTTAAGGGTGGGAACTAGGTGTGGAGCCAAAATGTGAATGTATGGGCCTGAGAGCACCTAAAACCAAGGACCAGAGGATCGGGCAAAGGGTTGCAGCCTGGAGGAACCTGGAGGTGATGTGAATTGAGAGCAGCTACTTACACAGCCCCAGCGCACAGGCTGGCCAAGGGGAGCAGCCCGCTCTACCCCACACAGGACACAGGACCCCTCAGCAAACCCAGCTAGTCCCGTGAACCAAGGCCATGGGACCCTAGTCACGCTGGAAAGTGAGGAAACTCCCCTTGGGCTCCAAAACCTGGAAAATTCACGTTCCTACCTTCATTCATTCCTTGGTCCGGCTCTTTTCAGGTCAGCCAGTACAGAAGCCTTTTGTTGGACGTGGAGGCATCAAAATGGTCCTCTAGAGTGCAGATGCCACGCTCCAAGGAAGGCAAGGAGGAAAGAACACCGGGCCCGCAGCGGGTGTGGCGATGCCTGGCCATGGCTCCGCTTTCACTATTGTCCTGGGAACAACCCGGCAGGTGCAGGTTTGCAGTGTGACATGAAACAGCAGGCGCCGTGCTGGCCCTTCTGGGGCTTTTGGAACCACACAATATGTTTGATTGAAAGACTCTTTCAGAAGCTTAATGTTTTTAACATTAAAGAATTAAATCAATAATGTCCCCATTTCAGCTTCTCTGTGATTACGTCCTTTGTGTCCTGTTTGCTATTTAGTCACAGGCTTTCTAAAAATCACAATCTATGTCATTTGTCAAAGAAAATCAAGAGAAGAGGGAAGGAGGACAAGAAAGGAATTACCCTCGGATGAATACCTACTACGCGCCAGGCACTGTTCCAGTGGTATTACTTCCATTGACTTAGATCAGCCTCCTCGAAATCCCTAAAGCAACATGTGGCTATAATCCTCATTTGATAAATTAGCAATCTGAAGCTCAGAGAGGAAAAGAGGATGCACAAGAACGCAGTGGTCAGTGTCCTGGGAGAGGCTTTCCTGCGTCCTGTACAACAATGTATCCTTGAATCATAGTTCAGTTGTGCCGNGCTATAATCCTCATTTGATAAATTAGCAATCTGAAGCTCAGAGAGGAAAAGAGGATGCACAAGAACGCAGTGGTCAGTGTCCTGGGAGAGGCTTTCCTGCGTCCTGTACAACAATGTATCCTTGAATCATAGTTCAGTTGTGCCGCCGTGGATACTCAAACTTAAGATACAATAACAGGCACCTCCCTGGTGGTCCAGTGACTAAGATTCCCCACTCTCTCTAAAGAGCAGAGCCTGGATTGGAACTCTCTGGTGTGTTGGATTCCAGATGCATCCTCCTCCATGGTGTTCTTTGCTAATTTCCTCCACTTGGTGCTCCCATCCAGTGATAGAATCACTTGGTGCCAAGGACCTTCCTCTGGCATGAGGCTCCCCTGTCTTCAGGCCTAGTTCACAGAGCTAATGTGAAAGATCTTCCTGTCCACCTGGCTGGGCCCCTCAGGTGAGTCACTGAGTCGCTCGGTCGTGTCCGACTCTGTGCGACCCCATGGACAGCAGCCCACCAGGCTCCTCTGTCCACAGGGATTCTCCAGGCAAGAATACTAGAGTGGGTTGCAGTGCCCTCCCGCAGGGCATCTTCCTGACCCAGGAAACAAACTGGGGTCTCCTGCATTGCAGGCAGATTCTTTACCAGCTGAGCCACCAGGGAAGCCCCCAGGTGATGCCAGATCTCCTGAATAGTTCCTGGGATGGGAAGGGGAAGCCCAGATTGCCTGTCTACAGAGGGTCAGGGAATTCACTTGAGAAGCAGAATTTGAAAGTTCAGGGTCCTCAATTTGGGATCAAGAGTGTGGTGACTACGACAGGGTTTCAATCCTAGAAAGAAACAAGCGTGTCCTAGGACTGAGTGGCGAGCCATGCAGTTGGAGGCAGCAGTCTCAGCCTCTAGGGGAAACTTTGCTCCTCTCTAGCTGGGAGACGTTGAGGAAGCTGCTTTTCTGAGCCAGAATTTCGTCAGTGAAATGAGACCAGTGCTACCTTCCATGAGGGTTGGAATGATTAAATCATAGGTTGCACAAGAGAGACCCTGAGGGGGGTTCCTACATAGTGTCCACAGCAGAGCCACGGTTGCCATGCTCTATGCTGAGGCCACTGGTAGGCAAGAGGATGCACAAGAACGCAGTGGTCAGTGTCCTGGGAGAGGTTTTCCTGCGTCCTGTACGACAATGTATCCTCGAATCATAGTTCAGTTGTTCCCCCGTGGATACTCAAACTTAAGATACAATAACAGGCACCTCCCTGGTGGTCCAGTGACTAAGATTCCCCACTCCCAAAGCAGGTTCGATCCCTGGTTATGCCACAGCTAAGAGTTCAAGTGCCACCACTAAGATCTGGCACAGTCAGATAAATAAATTTTTTTTAAAAATTTGTAAAGATATAATAACAACTTAGATCAATTAAATCAGCATTCCTGAGGATAGGACCCAGGCATTAGTAATTTTTTAAAGCTCCTCAGGTAATTGCCACATGCGTCCAAGGTTAAGCTGGCCCTGAACACCCTCCACCAGGAGGCCTACCTGAGAGAAGCAGGCTCCTGAGCACACCCAGCTGAGCGCAGCCAAGCTCAGCAATGCACTCGTCTGCACTGATTGGGAAACCTAATTGCCTTTAGGTTCTGTGCAAAGCCAGCCGGGGCTTAATCATTCCACTCACATCAAAATATTTACTCCAAATAGTCATTACCACCTGGAAGGGGCTTGCAGGTAGCAAGGGAAGAGGGGGTGGGGGAGGCAACGGGATTTGGCATGCTGTAAGGGAAGCGGGCCCACTTGCAGGGGTTGCTTTCCCATCACCCACCGCTCAGCTATGTCTTGAGTTAAGTGTTTGTGCTTTAATGCTCCAAGGCCTGAATCATCCGATTCTGCACAGCGCAGGTGCTGGGGCTTAGGAACATACGGTAGATGATTTGCATAAAGTGAGCGATTTGCATGGAGTGGAAAATTTGCATGCAGTAAATAGCTAAGGGGAGGATGAAATGATGGCTCAGAAATGGCCTAAAATAATGTGTTAATTTGTAGCCCCAGTGTGATCCGAATGATTCTCAGAAAAGCGAACGTCTACCTGTAACAAGAGAGAGAGTTACCTCGTTCCTAGCAATCACATCTTACCTCCAGAGAGTGTGATGGGACCAAGAATAAGGGGACAAGGGACATGTGACACTTTGGGTGTCCCAGGGGGCAGGCATCTGACCCTACCATACCACCACCAGCTCTCGGCTCATTATTATCAATTCCATTTGGTTCAAGCCCAGATTCGACTCCAAAAAGGAGTTCCTCCACCTGACTGTGAGCTCACAGAGGGCCGAAGATGTATCCGATTCAGTGCCACACCCCAGCATCCAGTACAGGGCACAGCACTGTACCAGTTGGGAATATTTGCAGCTGCAGTAACAGAAATCTCAACTAACAACGGCTTAAACCATAAGAACGTTTGTTGTTAAACTTCACCAGTGGTTAAGAATCCACCTTGCAATGCAGGGGACATGGATTCAATCCCTAATTTGGTAACTAAGATCTCACACGCTGTGGAGCAACTTAAGACCACATTGCAACCACTGAGTGCCTGTGCTCCGGAGCCCTCGGGCCACACTAGAGAGCCGAAGCATTACAGCAAAAGATACAGCATGATGCAGTGAAGATCCCACGTATGGCAGCTAAGACCCACACGGCCAAATAAATAAGTACTTTTTTAAAAGAAAAGAACAGTCATTGTACTTAAGAATTTCACAAGTAGATTGAGGTCCTGACAAGAACCTAAGCTCTTAGAATCCTCCCAATCTGACATCCTCCAGCCTTTTGCCCTGTTAAAACACAGATTTGAGGACTGATTTGTTACAGCAGCATAACCTAGCCTATTGTGATAAATACAGCTGTAGATGCAGATTCTCACAGGATCTTGAGCAAAGAAACTGGAACCCTTTCTAATATCAATAAGTCTAAACACCCTAGAAGATTCAGGTGTTGATATACTTTGCAGTCTCCACAGTGCTCAGCAGAGTTCATTTTAATTCTATTTCCACTGGTAATTGCGCAAATTTTAGCCTCCCTGTATTTCCGTTTCCCTATATACTGGAAATTATAACAGTGCTTGCTTCATAAGATTGCTGTGAGGACTGAAGAGATAAGACCTAGCAATTTTATTTTTATTTCGGAGAAGGAAATGGCAACCCACTCCAGTATTCTTGCCTGGAACATCCCATGGACGGAGGAGCCTGGCAGTCTACTGTCCATGGGGTCGCAAAGAGTCAGACACAACTGAAGTGACTTCACTTTCACTTCAATTTTATTTTTAGGAAATTATTCTACAGATAAATTCACACCTGTATGCATAAGAATACATAGGAAGTTTTCCACTGCCTTATTTTCTGTAAGAGGAAAGGACTGTGAACAAGCTAAATACCTCTCCAAAGGAAAATACGTTAATAAGTCACGACACATCCACAAAATGAAATACCATGCAGCTTTAAAAATGAATAAAATAGATCTCTTTGGGCTAAAATGAAAAAAATTGCTGAGATATATTGTTACATGTAAAAATCAAGGAGCCATACAAAATACATGTAATCGTTTGTTCTTATCTAAAGGACGTGACCATATATAGTGGTTCATGAATTTTAAACATTCTGAAATGACACCCAAGAAACAATATTTGCTTCTTAAGGAGGGAAACTGACAGCCTGGATGGGAGGGGGGCTTTATATTACTTCATATCACACTATTAACATTTCAGTTTTACACTCATGATTTTTAATAAGTGATCATGTAAAGTGCTTAGAACTCTGTGCTAGTGAGTATTAAATATTGTTGTTGATGATCTTACTGTAATGGATGCATATTTATTTATTTTGGCTAACACGGCATTTGAGGGCCTCCTGCCTCTGGCTCCCTGGAAAGGTCTGGCTCCTACCTCCTTGCCTTCCTCCCTTTTCTCCAAGAAGGATGAGAAACAGGAAACTATGGAGACTAAATGCCTATTTTCAGTCTTCTCTGGAAGGAACAATTCCACCTGGACATGTGAGCATGCCAACACAGTCCCAGCTGCCTCTCAGATAAGATATGAGGTTCAGCTAGAGGTGCTGGGAATGTGGCAAGATTACTCCAGCAGATGGAATCCTGCTGCTGCACCCCAGGAGATGGTTCCCGAAGAAATGCTTACCCTTGAACCGTAGTCATGACTCCAGAGTTTGCAGTCAAACTATCGTTGATACTGCTCTACGTTCTGCCACCTGGGACTGGCAAGAGTGGGGAAACTGGCTGAAAACGTCTCCTCCCCAGTTTGGCCACCCTGCCAACCTGGCAGGACCCAGAGGGGAGGCTGTCACTATGGTAGGCTGAATAATGTTTCCCCAAATATGTCCATATCCTAATCTCTGGAGCCTGTGCATGTTATCTTATAGGGCAAATGGGACTTTTCATGTTTAATTAAAGGAAGACTCGAGATGGGGAGATTAAGCTGGGTTATCTGGGTGGGTATGATGTAATCACAAGAGTCCTTATAAGAGGGACATAGGAGGCTCAGAGTCAGAGGAGAAAGCTATGTGAGAATGGAAGCAGAGATTTAAATGCTATGCTACCGGCTTTAACAATGAAGGAGCCCTGAGCCAAGGAATGGAACTCTAGAAGCTGAAAAAAGCGAGGAAATGCATTCTCCCCAGAGCCTCCTAATAAAATATAATCCTGGTAACACCTTGGTTTCAGCCCAGTGAAATCCAGTTCAGACTTCTGACCTCCACAACTATCAGTAATATACACGTGTTGTTTAAAGCCCCAAAACTATGGAAATTGGTTACAGCAGCCATAGGAAAGCAATACAGTCATTATCAACTCTTCTCATTATCTCTCTGCTCAGCTCTCCTCACTGCTCCCTTTCAACTGCCTTCCCAGGCAAATCTACCCCACATCACCCCAAGATGGCTACTGCAGCTCCAGACCTCACACCCTCTCAGCTTCAGTCCCACAGGAAAGTGACTAATTGACACCACCTACCACTCTCTGGCTCTACTGAGATGTGAGAGGAAGGATTCCTCTCAAACAGTAGGGACCCTTGACTTTGTGGTGGGGAGAACAGCACATGTCTATATAGCATGGCAGTAAAGTGATGGTAAGGAGCATGGATTCAGAAGCCAGTCTGCCTGTTATTGCTGCAAGACCCTGAAAAGGTTATTTGACCTCCCTGTGCCCCTGTTGCTACACTTTAAAACAGGGATAATGATAACACTCAGTTCTAGGATTGTTCCTAGGTTTAAACAAGTTTATAAACATAAAGCACAGAACCAACACAACTTTGTAAAGCAATTATCCTCCAATTAAAAATAAAATTTTAAAAAACATAAAGCACTTAGAACATGACCTGTGGCAGAGAAGGAGCTATAAAAGGATTTTATTATGATCTTCCCAGAGGTGTTCTGAAGAAGAGGCACTAGATGCTGAATGGCCAAAAATTGATGACTATCTACCATGGGGGGCAGAGATTCTAGGCAGGACAATGTGTATTTGTCTATTTCCAAAGCTCACTTTCCAAGACTCAAAGCTTGGTACTAACAGTGCAGTGAAGAGTTAGAGCTCCTGGCCCAGCGTGGCTGCAAGTAACATGGGGAAAAGCAGGTAGATAGAGGAAGGAAGAAGAGGTAGTAAGGAAGACTGATTTTGGAGAGAGTCTCTCAATTAGAGCCTCCACTGCACATTCATACTGCTGACGTTGACTGGGTGTTGGATGCAGAACATGGAGTCATGCACTGGCCCTGCTTGAAGGAGCAGAGAGTGATGGAAGACAGACCCAGAAATATAAAGTGATGATACACTGAAAACATAAGTGTATTTACAAAGGTTTGAGACAGCAAGAGGAGGGGCTGGCTCACTGACCACTTTATCCTGAAAGGCTTTGGAGAGCAGGAGCTATGTGTGCTGGGTATTAAATGATGGGGTGGGGTGGGAGGGCTTAGACTGCTTAATTGGATGAAAAAAAAAAATTCAAAAAGGATACCTGAGCAATCTTTGGACAGAGAAGGTGAAGAGGGCATCGCAGCCAGAGAGAACAGCTTGTATTAATACAGAGGCATGGAGGTGTGAGCATTGTTACCATGAGACATAGGATACTTAAATCCTGGTCTGACATTAGAGAATCCCTAGCCAAGGGCTACACTATGGTCAGCACACTGAACAAATAACATACAGTTTCCTTCCCCAGCTCCAAGGTTGTGCAGTGTCTGACCTCTGATTTTCTGATCCACTCTAAGACCCTTCTCCCTCTCATTGGCCTTCTGTCCTCAGGTTCTCCAAGTTCAATACTGTCTGGTAACTATCACTGCCTGGAACAGCAACCCCCATGCCCAACATCTTCTCATGACTGGCTCCTCCTTGTCATTTATATGTACAGGTGTCATCTCCTCAGAGAAGCCTTCCTTGATTACTCAACTAAAATAGTCACCCTCTATCATAAGCAGCCTATGTGGGAAGTTGGGAGCAAACCCAGACAGGCTTCGCATGGGCCAACTCTCTCCACTTTCCCATGTTTTGTAAATTTCCACTCTCCTGACTCTACTGAGCTCCACTCATCCCCACCCTATCTCCTCATTCTCCCTTTAAAATGCCCAGTCACCTGTGTAAACACCCCAACAAATCAGACTCGAGTTCAGTACATGCTAGATTGTTACTGATTAAAATTTGTCCTTTCCACTTTTAACCAGTGCCCAGATTTGTTTATCTGTGACACCAGGCACCAAGCTAAGACTTCCCCATTATAGCATCTCATTTGATTCTCATGAGAAACCTATGAGATGAGGTCTCTATTTACAGATAGGGATACTGAGGGTCAGGGAAGTCATCTGTTGAAGACCACAGAGCAGGTATGCAGCATAGTCCCACCCACTACATACTTCCTACCATGGCCCAGTTGCAGAGAAGAAAGAAATCATTTGAATCAGAAAACGACATTCTAATCCCAAAGGTGACATGATTGCTAGTTGCAAGCAGAAGTTGGAACTGTTCACAGGTGCGTGAGCTGCTGGCTCATTATCTATCAGCCATAGGAGACAGCACTGGCCACTGAGGTTTGCAGGGAGCCAGGCTCTGGACTTCAGCAGTCACATCCCATTTTCCTAAGATCATCACAGAAGCTCTGCTCCTCTGCTTCTCAAGTCATCAATTCTGACCCTGGCATCCAGCCACTAATGTGATTTTATGGCATCTTAGGGCTTTGTGTGAAACCAAGTTTAGGTGGCAGGATGAAGGGCTTCTACCCTCTTGCTGTTATCTAGAGGAAATTTGCTTTGCCTCTTTTCTGTGAGATTAGAAATACATTTCAAAACTCCTGTGAAATCTACTGGGCCAAGAGTGGGCATGAACAAACGTTGGTGAGTCTGGTCTCTGCTCTAAATAGAATCACAGCCCTTTGGATGATCTGACTGTTTAAAAACAGTGTTGAGAATGGAGCTCTGTCCTTGAAATCCAGAGGCTCAGGTTTAAGTCTTGAGTATATCACACGATCCCTCTGGCTTTCAGTTTCCATAACTTGAAAATGGTAGCAGCATCTCCAGCAGTACCTGCCTTGATAGCCCCATGGAAATGATACCGAGCCTGGCCCCATGAGGCTCCTGGGCACAAAAGCCTTCCTGTGCCCCTCATTTCTTGATTACAGGAAACAAGATTCATTCAGCCTCCAGGACCCTCAGTTTCAAGAGGCAGATTCAAACAAGCTCATTAGGGAAGGGAAGAGTTGTGGAGACAAGGGAAGGAACAGTGAAGAGAAAAAATAATGCAGGCTTGGGGCAAGGTCTTGGTTTCCCATCAAGGAATATGCATAACCATACCTTTGAGCTGTTTTGCAGACCCAACTAGGTGGGAGAAATCAATCGTATACAAGCACATAGATTCCAGATCACTTGGAAACAGAAGGTTGATGATGCTGACTTCCACTTCCCTCACCACCAACCAATCAGAAGAATGTCCACAAGCTGATCATGCCCTCTTTGAACCATTATTATAAAATGTCTCACTACCTGCTGTCCAAGCAAGGTCAAGAGTGTCTGTCCTTAACAATTCAATAGCCCTTTCACAGGCCAAACTGAATCTAATTGTTGAAGATCAGATTGCTCTCTCTCCAAGAAATGACAATGTGTTGTATTGAAAGCTCCAGTTTCTGAATAGTTTAATTTCTATGCATTTTAGCTTTAGAGAATAAATTCAGGTTTGGGAGATTCATTTTTTTAATGCAAATTGACTCTGACTTGGAAAGAACTGAGACAGAGTTCTGGGGTGGGGCCTCTCATCTTAATGACCACATTTGCATATCAATGGCTTCTCACTTCATTTACTGCCTTGGCCACCCCCTGAGCTTAGATGGCTCAAGACATAATGGGAAGATGGGAGAAATACTGGTCCCTTTTCCTCTTCAAAAAGTTTAAATATAGGAACCACTTTGAAATAAAAATTTCCCTATGGACTTTTGAAGTCAGAATGAGCAGATAAAATAGATAATATTTTATCAAGCTTGCCAAGACTGGAGGAGAGTGTGGAATGAATCCGTTTACATGTGCATGGGCACGCAGACTCTTTGGAATTCTCACCGGGCTCCATAGAGGCCAGTCAGGCATCCCAGATATTTACTGAGAGCTTAGTGCCAGGGCAGGGAGCAGAATGTGTCTCCCCAAAATATGTTTCCTTGGCATATTAACTATTTCAAGCTGGTTATTTTCTAAGAAATAGCAGATAAAGGAGAAACTCTGAAAACTAAGTAGGAGTGCCCTGTGCTGTATTCGGTCGTGTCCAACTCTTTGCAGCCCCATGGGCTGTATGTAGCCTCTGTCCATGGGGATTCTTCAAGCAAGAATACTGGAATGGGTTGCCATGTCCTCCTCCAGGGGATCTTCCTGACCCAGGAATCGAACTGGGGTCTCCTGCATTACATGCAGATTCTTTACCAGCTGAGCTACCAGGGAAGGCCAGTGTGTGTGTCTCTGTGTTTAATTTAGTCTCTTCAGTCATGTCTGACACTTTGCAACCCTATGGACTATAGCTTGCCAGGCTCCCCTGCCCATGGGATTCTCCAGGCAAGAACACTGGGGTGGGTTGCCATTTCCTTCTCCAGGGGATCTTCCCAACCCAGGTATCGAACCTGCGTCTCTTCTATCTCCTGCATTGGCAGGCAGGCTCTTTACCGCTAGTACCAGCTGGAAAGTCCCAGGGAAGACCTGTGTTTCTCTCTTAATAAACCCATTTCTTACCTATCACTTTGTCTCTCACTGAATTCTTTCTGTGATGAGACATTAAGAATCAGAGCTTAAGTCTTGAAACGTGGTATGTGATCTCAGTTTAAAAAAACAATGGGTTTTGGCCAGGTTCAAGTCCTGGCCGCAAGGTTTCAAGCCCCAATAAGAGTTACATGGTTTCAAAGACAGGTTCCAGTTGTTCCTCTGTTAGTGCTGTCCCCACACCATCCTTAGCACCTGTGCAACAAAGAACTTTGGTGCCTTAGAAGTTTCTGGATCTTGTGAGGGCAGCATCGTTTGTACTCTCTTGTGGGGCTCCCCTTTCACCCACGGCTAAGTTATAAAAAGGCTTATAGGCTTGAGTTGCTTTCAAGATGCTACTCATCAATGACCACATTTTGAATCTGTGAATTGAAAAAACTTCGAAATTGTTACGTTTTAGAGCGCTCTCATCATAAACAGCTGTTTAACTGGTGCCTGTGAAAACGCTAGACTAAAAGGTGGACTGTTGCTGTTGTTGAGTCACCAAGTCGTGTCTGACTCTTTTCCACCCCATGGACTGTAGCCTGCCAGTCTCCTTCTGTCCATGGGATTTCCCAGGCAAGAATACTAATGTGGGTTGCCATTTCCTTCTCCGGGGGATCTTCCTGACCCAGGGATCAAATCCATGTCTCCTGTGTTGGCAGGTGGATTCGTTACTACTGAGCCACCAGGGAAGCCTATTTACAATGGTAGGGAGTGCTTTTAAAGGGTGAATACAAAGAGATAGTGTTGATTTCGAATTGTGGTGCTGGAGAAGACTCTTGAGCGTCCCTTGGACAGCAAGGATATCAAACCAGTCAACCCGGAAGGAAATCAACCCTGACTATTCATTGGAAGGACTGATGATGAAACTGAAGCTCCAATACTCTGGCCACCTTATGCGAAGAGCCAACTCATTGGAAAAGACCTTGATGCTAGGAAAGATTGAGGGTAGGAGGAGAAGGGGATTACAGAAGATGAGATGGTTGGACAGCATCAATGACTCAGTAGACGTGAGCGTGAGCAAACTCTCAGGGAAGGACAGGGAAGCCTGGCAAGCTGCATTCCTTGGGTTGCAAAGAGCCGGAGATGACTTAGCAATTGAACAACAACAACGACAAAGAGATAAAACAGCTAACGTTAAAAACTCCCTTAATTTCTAAAAAAAGTTTGGGAGGGCTTAGTGAAATGTTGGTCTCATCTTCCCCTCATGGGTCTTACCGATGCTAATAAAAACATTATGCTGAGACTTCCCTGGTGGTCCAGTGGCTAAGACTCCATGCTCCTCGTGCAGGAGGCCCTGCTTCAATCCTGGGTCCAGCAACTAGATCCCACATGCTACAACAAAAGACCCTGCATGCCTGATGCAATGAAGAGTTTGAATACCACAACAAATGATCAAAGATCCCACACCACAACTAAGTCCCAGAATAGGCAAATAAATAAATCCATTTTAAAATAAAGATAAATGTTCCACTGTGATGTGCTTAGTTGCTCAGTCATGTTCTACTGTTTGTGACCCAATGGACTATATAGCCCACCAGGCTCCTTTGTCCATGGGGATTCTCCAGGCAAGAATATTGGCATAGGTTGCCATGCCCTCCTCTAGGGGATCTTCCCAACCCAGGGATTGAACCCAGGTCCCCTGCACTGCAGGCAGATTCTTTACCACTGCGCCACCTGGGAAATAGCCCACATGCTGTAACTAAAAGATCCCACATGCTGCAACAAAAACAAAAACAAAAATCCTACATGCCACAATTAAAGTTCCTACATGCAGCAACTAAGACCCAGCGCAGCTGAATAAATTAATTAATAAATAAATATTTTAAAAGAAAAAAACATTTTGTTAAGTAACAGGAGAATGGGAAGAAGCAATGGGGAAAGTCAAGCGACTCTTCCTAACAAGCTGGAAACTTTTAAAGGGCTATTAAGAAATGAGGTAAGTAAAGAAACTATCGAAATAGGAAGAACAAAGAAGAATCACAAAGAAAAGAGTCACCATTCATCCCAGCAGGATGGAAATCTTTAGATTGCTATTAAGAAATAGAATGAAATAGGGTCATCCCTGGCGATCCAGTGGTTAAGACTCTGTGCTCCCAATGCAGGAGACTTGGGTTCAATCCCTTTGGGGATCTGAGATCCCAAATGCTGTGTGGTGTGGCCAAAAAATAAAATAAGACATATTTATAATATATTACACCCAAAAGAGAAGTCGTTTTCACTATAGGGGACTGGAATGCTAAAGTAGGAAGTCAAGAAACACCTGGAGTAACAGGCAAATTTGGCCTTGGAATGCGGAATGAAGCAGGGCAAAGACTAATAGAGTTTTGCCAAGAAAATGCACTGGTCATAGCAAACACCCTCTTCCAACAACACAAGAGAAGACTCTACATATGGACATCACCAGATGGTCAACACTGAAATCAGATTGATTATATTCTATGCAGCCAAAAATGGAGAAGCTCTATACATTCAACAAAAAAAAGACCAGGAACTGACTGTGGCTCAGACATGAATACCTTATTACCAAATTCAGACTTAAACTGAAGAAAGTAGGGGAAACTGCTAGACCATTCAGGTATGACCTAAATCAAATCCCTTACGATTATACAGTGAAAGTGAGAAATAGATTTAAGGGCCTAGATCTGATAGATAGCGTGCCTGATGAACTATAGAATGAGGTTCGTGACATTGTANGAAATCAGATTGATTATATTCTATGCAGCCAAAGATGGAGAAGCTCCATACAGTCAACAAAAATAAGACCAGGAGCTGTGGCTCAGATCATGAACTCCTTATTATCAAATAATTCAGGTTATTGATATATTATTTAAATTTTTAAAAATTAAACATAATAATCACATAGCTAAAATATTAAATAGAATGGAATAAAATTAAGAAAATCATACTCACTCCATTCAGTTCTTCCACTGCTATCTTTACTACATAACCACTTTATTATTTAAAAAAACAAAATTATTGTGATATATAACACACACAGAAAACTGGATTCAAAATGTACAGTTAAAATTTTATAAAGTGAGTGCCCAGAGAAATGGAGCACTGTCAGCACCTCGAAGGACCCATCATTCGTCCTGACACTCACAAAAGACAGCCTCCACCCTGTTGCTGCTGTAACTCAGGCAGAGCCTGCATTACAGGCATCGCTTCCCTTACACCCCTACACTCTGTAGTTTAGCTTTGCCCGTTTTGTCATTGATATAAATGGACTTATGTACATTTAATGTTATGCATTATGTCCTGTAGAGTTCCCTGCATGCAACATTGGGTTTGAGAGATTCATCATACTGAGTGCAGCTGTAACACCTTTATTTTCATCTCTGTTCTCTTCTATGAATATATTGTAATGGGTTTTCCTATGGTAAAAACATATACACTATAACACTGACTATTTTAACCATTTTAAGTATAAAATTCAATATCATTATGAGCATATCCTTATGTCATAGATTTAAGTCTTTTTTTTTTCCACTTAAAAATTTTTATTTTTACTTTATTTTGCTTTGCAATACTGTATTGGTTTTGCCATACATTGACATGAATCAGCCATGGGTGTACATGAGTTCCCAATCCTGAATCCCCCTCCCACCTCCCACCCCATATCATCTCTCTGGATCATCCCCATGCACCATCCCCAAGCATCCTGTATCCTGTATCGAACATAGACTGGCAATTCGTTTCTTACATGATGGTATACATGTTTCAATGCCATTCTCCCAAATCATCCCCCTCTCTCCCTCTCCCACAGAGTCCTAAAGTCCGTTCTAAACATCTATGCCTCTTTTGCTGTCTGGCATACAGGGTTATCATTACCATCTTTCTAAATTCCATATATATGTGTTAGTATACTGTATTGGTATCCAGGTTTCTTTTGAGTGATATGACTTCCCTTATCAAAGAACGTCTAGATACATGGGAACTATAATATTGAACTATAATACATGAATTTCTCGTGAATCTTGGAAAAATGAAAATTCTGATTCAGAATATCTAGGCTGGGGTGTGAGCTTCTATATTACTGACACACTCTCAGGAAGTGCTAACACTTCAGATCCAAGTGCCCAGCTGAGTAACACGGATGGTACAAAACATTCAAAGCAACTTAGACAAGCAATTCACAGCAAATCAAGTAAAACTGTCATTCATTTAAAATAATCCAGATTTAAGATGCTGCACTCAAAATTTTGTTGTTTAGTCACTAAATCATGTCTAATTCTTCTGTGACCCCAGCGACTGTAGCTCCCTGCCCCGCCCCCAGGCGCTTCTGTCCTGGGATTTCCCAGGTAAGAATATTAGAGCCTGTTGCCATTTCCTTCTCCAGGGTATCTTCCCAAACCAGGGAAGACAACACTCAAAATACCCTATCATTTTATGTAGCTAAGTATGACGGCATCCTCATAAAAAATGACTCCATGTATAATTTCCGTGTGCGTAAAGGGAATAAACCTCTTGGAGAAATGCAACATAATGAACAGTGAGCTATGCTTAAGTGAGGTTTAGATCAAGTCAAGGACGTAGCAATCCAAATCCTCAACTCTAGAGACCTTTCATGGAAGGGCCATGGGTGTGTGGTCACATATGGGATTTCCTTACTGCCCTGGACCTGGACACAGGTTGAGAAAACTAAACCTGTTCCTGAGGACCACTGTATTGGTAGAAAGTGCATCTGAGGTCCATCCCCAACAGATCCATTGACTTTACTTACCTCATGTTTTAGCCAGTGAAACCAACATGTTCCAGACAAAAGTTCAAATGGAAAACCTATAGAGTTTACACTTTAAATATTATGCAAAATCTCACTGAAGGCCAAAACTCCTCAAAGAGAATGTTTTTATTATAACAAAGCCAAATGAGGAAACTACAGTTGTTGCTACTATAGATAATACTCATCAAGCACTTACCAAGTGCTTTCTATGTATTTGCTCACTCACTCTCATAGCTGCACTATGAGGCAGGTTTCTCAATCAGCGCTCTACACAGAGTAAAAAGAAGAGAAGAAAATCTAACTGTATCCTGTTATTCTCACATGTAAACAAATGGATACTCAAGGGGGAAAAAAAATCAATTAGCATTTGAAAGTACAGAAAGTCCCAGTTCTTCACCTGGAGATACTAATCCAATGTCATTCTGCCTTTCAAATCAGTGAGAATTCCTGCAGAATATATTTCAGAAAGAAAAAGATCTTCCAGTTTTAGACATACTTTATTTTAGCTACTTTTTTTTCTTTGATTGTAATTTTTATTATATATACTCAGCACAGTATTCAATGCTCATTTAATATGGCTGTGTCTGTTCATAAGTATAAAGCATTTGAGCAACACTAATTGTGCATTATTAAATTTCAACTGAAAGACCATTACATGCTGAATCAATATCTTTGAAAATTTCAGATAAAAGAAATAAGAATTGAAAACCTACAGAAGTTTCAACACTCAATATGTGAACAACCCTATAGTATAGTCTTTGCCATCATGTCTTAATCAAGTGCTAGTATAATGAATTAAACAGAATTTTTAGGTTATACTCACTTGTAATATTGTTTATGTCATGTAAGAGTTAAAAACAATCAACTGATAAACCTGAGTACAGTTGGTTAGTACTGCTGAATTCTTAATAAGCAATAATAATATCCAGAGAAAATGATGGTTTCATCTATAATTTATAATCAAGTGGTACAGAATGAGAGATGTTTCCCTTCATCTTATACATTTCCCTCTATTCTTCTTGGGAGAATAGAAACTTAGATTTCCCAACTCTGAGGCTTTTTAAAATTAGATAAATGCCATGTTTAGGTGATTACCTTAACTGGCTAAGAAAATGCTTTTAAGTGTACAGGAGTAGCCCCTATAACATATGCAAAACAAGGGCCAGTAAGATTTTTGCTTAGAAAGAGCTTTTTCCTCTTCTGATGAACTAATAATGAGAAGCGAACATAAAGTACTATAGCTAATAAAACAGTACAGATATAAACTAACGCATCTTTTCTATAAAACTGTGATTAAGAATTCTACCCCTTGTGTGTGGCTGGTCACGGTACTTACTGTACTCTGATTCTTTATCTAACAATGGATTTGTTACATCATCTACATTTGATTTGTGCCACTGATTTTTTTAAACCTTTGATTCAGTAACTTTCTATTATATAATAATAGCTACTTCTTTTTAAAGTTTTGCTTTCAAAGCATTAAAGATGCTGGAGTTTTAAACAATCTTGATAATGTCAAGATTGTCTTATCTGACTGCTTACCATTTCCCTTTAGATTTATAAATCTCACTGCAAAGAAAAATAAATCAAGAGGAAAAACTAAGAATTTCCAACCACAGAAAAGGAGGTATGAATTTTCTTTCTTATCCAGCTTCTTAGAGGTAACAACAATAAATAAAAAAAGAGAGAGAGAGAGAGAGAAATTGGAAAAGATATGAGGCCCTTGACACTGTCAAGAGCTAAGAGTAAAAATATGAAAGAGGCTGTTCAGTTAAATATCCTTTTCAGAAGCTGAGCTCACACAGGAGACTCTACTCCTCCAGACTGCCTCCCCACAGAGACAACACACCACCTTCAAAGGCCAGAGAAGCAGCTTTCTGTGCTTAGGTCAAAATCCTATACTGATTTTCAGGTTAAGATGAAGGATGAAAGCTGCTTTGGAGAACAAATTATTTTAAAAGAACAAAAACAGATAAACACAAGATACAACCAAAGCAAATAAACAAGAAATGAAACTTGACCCAGTGCAACAGCTCATACAGCTAAGAAAATAAGAGAAACTTCTGGTGCAGAGCGTTGCTGTGAGTCACTATTAAACTTAAAACACCAATCCTTCCCACAAGCTGATGGGGGAGTCCAAACTTACTGGGAATTCATGTCCATATCCACAAATCAAGAAAGAAATAGGCTGAATAAGTTTTCCTTATAGTTTCCCTTGTCTGAGAAATACAGACATGCCTCTGGGTGAAGAACATGATAAGAGAATGATTCTCCCTGAAATAAGGGAGAATCCATCAAGTGTTGCAGAATTAATTGAGAAAGCTATCTCAAGACTGAGGATGCCTGCCTATAGGAAAGGGAGGCACCCCTTGTCCTTGATACAGGACATTTAGCAAAGTGTCAGAAGGAAAAATAAACCCTAGAATACAAAGAAAGAATGTACAGGCCCATCAGTACTTCGTCCAGCCTTCTTTTTGAAGAAAAACAGAAAGAACTCAGAACTCTTAGCTCTCAAACCATAGCCTGTGAAGGGAAAACACTCTGTCTCAGATAAAGGAAGGAAGTCCAGACATCACCAATACTTTATTAGGAAAAAAACAGAATGTCTCAAAAGGACCATTCAATCAAGAAAAGAGCCAAGCAACTATGCAAAATATCCCAGGATAGAGGTAAATAAAGAAAAGAATGTTTAAAACATCTGGGCATCAAAAACAAATACTGCATCCTTTTGCCGGGGAAAATCAGGTTCTCCTTAGACTTTTTGCCAGGCAACATCTAGTGCTAGAAGATACTGGAATAATGGCTGCAAATGTGACCCAAGAATTTCACATTAAGGTGTAGTTTAACATAAAAGAGTGACACTGGCAAAAATGGAAGCCCTCATGAAACACATCCACTTCTGAACCCTTCTGAAATATATCTTTACATAGACTTTGACCATGAAACAGAGCCAATTTAGAGAGGACAGTAAACAGTTTAGAAATGCAAAGCCATGGTGAATGGTGGATGGACAATGCTGATTTCACTGAAATACAGGATTAAAACTAATCAGATATGGAAATTATAGTTCTAGGACAATGTGATTTTTTAAAAATCTCATTGTTTTAATGTAAACAGGACACAAGTAACAAATACGGAGAGATGGGGCCAGGTGGAAAGGGAGGGACACACTGGGGGGTGAATGTTTTCATGCTTCATAGACAGGCATTCAGTACAAGATCGAAATTTTAGGACTCCATGTTAAAACAGTCTCTTCAAAATGATCCTATTTTTAATCCTTCTCGCTATATTTTTATCTATATATAAATGCTTAGATGTATATTTGGAATGACATTAACCTAATGTTAATGATGGCTATTTCTGGGTGTTAGGATTTCAGGTGGTATTTTAAAATTTCATTTTTGTCTTATTTTATTATCTGACAAACATATACACATATACATACATGAATATATGTGTGTGCAATACAAATATAATGCCATGTTTAAAAAAAGGACTGAAAATAAATATCAGTTGAGTCGCTCAGTCATGTCCAACCCTTTGCAACCTCATGGACTGCAGCACATCAGGCCTCCCTGTCCATCACCAACTCCTGGAGTTTACTCAAACTCACGTCCATCATGTTGGTGATGCCATCCAGCCATCCCCTCCTCCTCCCACCTTCAATCTTTCCCAGCATCAGGATATTTTTCAACGAGTCAGTTCTTCACATCAGGTAGCCAAAGTACTGGAGTTTCAGCTTTAGACTCAGTCCTTCCAAATGAATATTCAGGACTGATTTCCTTTAAGATGGACTGGGTGGATCTCCTTGCTATCCAAGGGACTCTCAAGAGTCTTCTCNGGATATTTTTCAACGAGTCAGTTCTTCACATCAGGTAGCCAAAGTACTGGAGTTTCAGCTTTAGACTCAGTCCTTCCAAATGAATATTCAGGACTGATTTCCTTTAAGATGGACTGGGTGGATCTCCTTGCTATCCAAGGGACTCTCAAGAGTCTTCTCCAGTTCAAAAGCATCAATTCTTCGGCACTCAGCTTTCTTTATAGTCCAACTCTCATATCCATACATGACTATTGGAAAAACCATAGCTTTGAGTAGATGGACCTTTGTTGGTAAAGTAATGTCTCTGCTTTATAATGTGCTGTCTAGGTTGGCCATAGCTTTTCTTCCAAGGAGCAAGTGTCTTTTAGCTTCATGGCTGCATCACCGTCTGCAGTGATTTTGGAGCCCAAAAATAAAGCCTCTCACTGTTTCCATTGTGTCCCCATCTATTTGCCATGAAGAGATGGGACCAGATGCCATGATCTTAGTTTTCTGAAGGTTGAGTTTGAAGCCAACTTTTTCACCCTCCTCTTTCACTTTCATCAAGGGCCTCTATAGTTTTTCGCTTTCTGCCATAAGGGTGGCATCACCTGTGTATCTGAGGTTATTGTGGAAAGTTGTGAATGCTGGCTCTTTATCATCAAAAATAAGTTTTTATATTAAAAATCTCAATCAGTTTCTCCTGTCTTCACTCATCACATCTATTAATATAGGATTATTTGTCTTGTATTTCCTTTTCTACCACTTTCAACAATGTTTATATATGGAGATATATTTACATCTTCTATGTTGTTATCCCTTGAACTGTTGTTATCTGAATGTCACAGATCAGGAAATAGGCCTGTCCAAGTACATCTTATACAGAAGAGCTGATGTTAGAACCCAGATCTGACTCAACCCATAGTGTTTATACCGTATTATTTTAGAAATAATTTATCTTACTCTATTTTTAAAATGAATCCATGTAGAAAACTAACACCTTTGAAATCTACTGAAAATCAAATTCATGAAATAAGTGGAAAATTTTAATATTCCTAAAATCCAGTATTTTGAAGGAGCTTTGAAAAATTCATATAGAAGGGAGTGCATGGGAGGCAATTCTTTGCCTCGGCTCAGCCACTGGGCAGTTTGCCTGCTTTTAAACATTCTTAGGGCTTCCCAGGTGGTTCAGTGGTAAAGAATCCACCAGACAACACAGGGGACGGGGGTTTGAACCCTGGGTCAGGAAGATCCCCTGGAGAAGGAAATGGCAACCCACTCCAGTATTCTTGCCAAAGAGATCCCATGGACAGAGGAGCCTGACAAGGTACAGTCAATGGGCTCAGAAAAGAGTCAGACATGACTTAGCAACTCAACAACAACAAACATTCTCAGTCTGGATGCTTTGAGGCAGCAAAGTGGGAGCATTTCACTGATGCAGGGCCTCCCTACATTACCACCACGTTGGTAATTTATTTTCCACTGTGAAAGTTTAGAAGCAAATTACAGTTGCCAAATGGCATATATGAAAAATATAGCCCCCATTTTGAAATGAGTCAAATTAACAATCAAAAATGAGTTTAAAAAGCAATTCATTCTTGCCAGTTTCAATTTCTGAGACATTCAGATTGAAGTCCATTGGAGCCAAAAGTAAGTAGCTGTTCATTAATATTAATGAAATAAAAAGCCAAGTCATAAAATGAGAGATAAATATTATGAAATGATTATATTACCCACCAAATATCTTTAAATATGAATTTGGTTATTTGTCAAACTCCCTTATTAAAATTTAGTTCATCCAACACTAATGATGGTAATTTCTAAAGGGTAGAAATTGAGGCAATTTTTCTTACCTGTTTGATCATCTTTATTTTCTATTTATTACTACCTCTTTAGCTGGTTTCAGGAACTGTATTCATGTGTTTATTGTCATTGCTTAACTCTTATTGTCATTGCTTAACTCTTCTCCTTTGAGTTTCAAAATTTTGTCACTGAGTGAATAATTCCCTTGAAAGCAGGGAAGTCACAGATGCATCATATCTTCATCACCAGATGTTTTGGCATTCAGAGGAGCACAAATGTATAAGGTAGCAAAATGGCTATGTATGAATTACAATGTTGTCAATTTCAGCAATTACATTTAATTCATCAGACACTTTAATTTTTTATTTCTTAAACTAAAAGTTGTCACCCAAAATTTGAGGCAAACAAAAGGCACTAAACTCCTGGTATCTGACAGAAATGGTATCGGGACATATTTCTAAATCATTCATCACTGTCAACAAACTCTAACTTTGGAGAAAATAGTGGAAAAAAATCTAGAAAGTGGTTCAGATTTTTCCAATTTGAGTGTACTCAAGGACTATTAGGAAAATATATTTTCATCAGGAATTACTGTTGTTTCCGATTTAATACCACAGGAGAGAGAAAAGTCTTATTAAGACTGCTATTGAATTGGAGAACTATAAACATGGTAATTGGAATCATTCTGCTGTACCAATTGCCCCTTAGAACCAGGACTGCTGATTCCTACAATCATCTTCCTTTTTTCCTCTCTTTTCTAGCTTCCGAAGATGCTGTTTGATTAACAAAACATATGCCATTACCTGCATTATTTTTAACTGTGCTAATCATATATTAGTCCAATTTTCTAGCTCACACATGCCAAGGCACAATAAATGCTCTCCATATACCTAGTACCTCTCCTTCCCAATACAAAAATCAATCTATCCAAATAAAATATATTCTTAGGTAGAGATTCTTGCTTTTCTTCCACAGACTCAGATCTTAAAGGGTAAGTATTGGGTGTTTCTCAAATCACTGAGCTCATTTTTTTGTTTGTTTGTTTCAAAGGCTGTCTTGATCAAGGACTTTAAAGAATAAAACTGTAGATCACCAGGCAACTGAGTGATATTATGCAGGATACCAAAAAAAAAAAAAGTTTGAAAGAAACAAGGCATATAACAAACTGTTCTTAGTCATCATTCCTTAGAAATTCTTCCCTATCCACCTCCTCCATCTTCAGAGCTTAGGTAGGTGGAATGGGCCGCTTGATAAATGTTAATTATAGACTAATTATATAACTACACTTCTTCTTTTACAAGATGTTATACCAGAGTCACCTCATTTCTCCCCTGTTTTGTAAGCAGGTTGTAGGATATGTAAGCCCACAGCAGTGGCAGCAGTGTTAAGTCGCTCAGTCGTGTCCAACTCTGTGGGATCCCACAAATTGCAGCCCGCCAGGCTCCTCTGTCCATGGGATTCTCCAGGCAAGAATACTGCAGTGGATTGCCATTCCCTTCTCCAGAGGATCACCCTAACCCAGGGATCGAACTCAGGTCTCCTGAACTGCAGGTGGATTCTTTACCATCTGAGCCACCAGGGAAGATCTACTTAAGCCCATACACCTACATTAATATTAGTTTTATTTCTGTCCTTTGATTCCAAAGCTTTCAAGCTCTAATTTTACACTTTTAAGGACAACTTTCTTTGAATACAAGACACTCTGCTCTGCCTCTTTTTCTATCAACCAAACAATTCATAAGCCAAGCTCTCTTATACCCCAGCTATTTTATATGCTATATGTCTTACATAACCTTATGCAGAAATGTCTCTACCTTAGATCAAATGAGTTAGAAAGTAATAACAGTGTAAGAAACAAGGACTAACCATAGTTTAAGGCAACATGCATTGTTTTCTTTAAAATAATTTAACTTAATTTTCAAGTTTTAATTAATTTTAGAATATGGTCAATTCTCTCAAGGGTGGCAATAAAACAATGTGATTTTGTGATTATACTGGGGAGGGATGTAGCAAAATCTTCATGAAAGCTCAAGATATATACAACAGATGGCCAGAAATTTCAATCATGTAACCTGCTACTGAATGCCTTAAATGTTAATGTCATACAATTAACAAAAAATGATGAGGAGATTAGACCAAATCCCAGGGGGTAAATAGGAGTTAGCCAGAATGTTACTATTTCCATCTCTCTCTCTCTCTTTTTTATTCCTGACATTTCTTCTAGGCAAACCAAAGCTTCAAAGGAAATGATTCCTACCACCTTCAGTGAAACTTATTGTAAAGAAAAAAATTTAAATAGCAAACAAAACACAATGGTATGGCAAGTAACACATGGTCCTGGTTGAAGAATGTTCAGTGTTCTCATTTTGAGTTTAGGTTCAACAATGCATTCTATTGTGTGGCACAGGGGTTGGTGTCCGCTGTGGATAATTTCTTCCATATTTGCGTAGGTTGGTTTCGCTCTATCAGCAGAAGTGGTACAAGATGAGACTGAAGTCAGTTATATAACAGCAGTTCTATAAATTTTAAATGACTGAGGCATTTCATCCAAAAACAGATGACTTATTCCAAACATTATGGACAAAGAAACAAAAATCTTCCACCAGTGTTCACTTTCAAAAAGAAGAAGAGCAATGTTGGATTTTAATCATAGCCATCAAGATTAGCACACACCAGAGAGCAGATTCAAGGAAAAAGAATTTTAAAATCATAATTCTCAATCCAAGGTTTTCTTTGCCAAATTCTATTCTCTTGTTTTTCCCCAGATTAATCAATCTATTGCTTGATCTAAACATATATCTTTCCTTCCTTAAATGAAGCTGCAGTACTACATGTGGACAAATGTGTCCAAAGACCCCCAAATATTAGCCAGTATCAACAATCTTGGAGATTTTCAAGCCCATTTATATCATATCCACCATATCCACCATTATGTCATAATCAGTGTCAACTTTTTTTGGAATCTAAGTCTGCTTACACTTTTCCCTTCTCTTGAACTTTTCAAATTTCTGAAAAAAATATTTTTGAACAAAAAAAGTATTGTGCATTTCACCAAGTAAAAGGGAGGAAAAAGAATTAATAAGCCAATGCAATGTGGTTAGAAAAGTGATTTTAAGAGATCTGCTTACAGATACTGGCACTCTGAGTATGTGAATTTGGTGTACATTGTTTTGAAAAATCCCCATTAGCATCTGATTTTCATGAAGAAGAAACAATTGTTTTTGGTAAATTGTTTACCAATCATTCTGGCCACAACTCTAAAGATTATTTTCAATTTAACCCTACTTTGACTCAAAATACACATAAATTTTATCACTGATGTGGTACCAAGAAAAGTGTCAGGCTAGGCCATATGAATGCCCAGCCAAGTTCAACATCACCACATATTAAGAGCTAACCTACAGCTGACTGCAGACACTGGTATGTATGCTGTTGAGACATGCTCAAATCAACAAGACCACCACATTTGGACTGCAAGAAGCAACAAGTAGTTGTTGTTTTAAGCCCTGAGTTTTGGGGTAGCTTGTTACACAGCATTACTGAAGCAATAGCAAACTGATACACAATTCAACTGCCAACACACAAAGCCTCGGCATTAGCATTGACCAAGGAGAATTCAGAGGTTTGTCAGCATGTTAAGACAGCATTCAATAAAGTGAGGAACTTTAAAAGTTACACAATCTTATTTAAACTGTACATAAACATCCAGGTCAGTATGGCTATTTTTACAATTAAAAAATGAATTCTCCACTCTAATCTTAATGACTTATTTTTACCATGACATTCACATGATTTCCTAATGGTGATTGTGGAAAAAAAATTAAAAAATGGTTCAAAAATCACTGAAACCTGTTACTTCTGTCTTGGCACATGCTCATCCTGTTAAGTCATTGTTATGGTGAAAAGTTTATGATTTTGTTAATAATATTGTGATAACATAGCAACATATTTGAAAATTGTATTTATGCTCCACAATTCTCTGTTTAAGAAATTACAAAAGTATAGGCAGTACAGAACCAAAGAAGTTTAAGTACAAGATAACATCAAGATGTAAACCTGGGATTTACCAACAATAATAGATGCTCTGAAATATTTTTGAAAGCATAGATAAAAGGATGAAAATACTTATGAAAGAGCTAGCTCTACATTCCATCAAAGATCCCTGGTACTAAAAATTATAGAATGACCTCAACTTAGAAATTATCAGTGATATCATTATTGGATATTAAATAGCTCTTCCACCCTTTGGCAAATCTCAAATGATATTTAGTCATTCCCTTTTAAAATGGAAGTGTTTTAAATTAGGTAATTCCAACAATAACTACCCTAGTCCCACCATATGCCAGATTCAAGACCAATTGTTCTATATGCACTACTCTTAATTTTCACAACTGTCTTATAGGCTAGGCACTGCTATTCCCATTTTATGGATGAGAAAACTGACACTGTCCAAAATCACACAGCTAATAACTGGTAGGATTGAACTCAAGTATGTTTGCTTTTAAACATTCAAAATTATATATAAAGTTAGACAAATGATAAGTTTTTGACAATTCTTGACATGATTTTGATATTTTGAATTTTGGTAATTCTTGACATGGCTAGGTCCTGGCCTTATGAAGAGTTTCTGCTCAAGGAGTTGAGAATCTGGATCCACATTTCAAGATTTCCCTACTAATCACTTCTCATAATGCATCCCAATCATAGATGTTGGTGACTCATGCAGAACTGCTAGATTTTCCTAGGAAAATAGGAAGAAAATACCAAAAATCTTTAGCATGAGACTTCAAATCTGACTCCTATTAAGATGAAACATCCTTTGATGCTAATAGATATTAACCTTCTATATAGTAAACCATGAACTTTCAGATGTTCAAGGTAGATTTAGAAAAGGCGGAGGAACCAGATGTCAAATTGCCAACATCCACTGGATCACGGGAAAAGTTCCAGAGTTCCAGAGAAATATGTGCTTCTGCTTTACCGACCATGCCGAAGCCTTTCACTGTGTGGATGACAACAAACTGTGGAAAATTCTTCAAGAGATGGGAATACCGGACCACCTGACCTGTCTCCTGAGAAATCTGTATGCAGCTCAGGAAGTAACAGCTAGAACTGGACATGGAACAACAGACTGGTTCCAAATCAGGAAAGGAGTATGTCAAGGCTGTATATTGTCACCCTGCTTATTTAACTTATATGCAGAGAACATCATGAGAAATACGGGGCTGAGTGAAGCACAAGCTGGAATCAAGATTGCCAGGAGAAATATCAATAACCGCAGATATGCAGATGACACCACCCTTATGGCAGAAAGCGAAGAACTAAAGAGCCTCTTGATGAAAGTGAAAGAGAGTGAAAAATTTGGCTTCAAACTCAACATGCAGAAAACTAAGATCATGGCATCTAGTCCCATCACTTCATGGCAAATAGATGCGGAAACAGTGGAAATAGTGATAGACACTTTATTTTGGGGGACTCCAAAATCACTGCAGATGAAGACTGCAGCCATAAAGTTAAAAGATGCTTATTCCTTAGAAGAAAAATTATGACCAACCTAGACAGCATATTAGAAAGCAGAGACAAATTCACAAATTTTCCAACAAAGGTCCATCTAGTCAAAGCTATGATTTTTCCAGTAGTCATGTATGGATGTGAGAGTTGACTATAAATAAAGATGCACACCAAAGAATTGATGCTTTTGAACTGTGTTGTTGGAGAAGACTCTTGAGTCTCTTGGACTGCAAGGAAATCCAACCAGTCCATCCTAAAGGAAATCAGTCCTGAATATTCATTGGAAGGACTGAGGCTGAAGCTGAAATGCCAATATTTTGGCCACATGATGTGAAGAGCTGACTCATTGGAAAAGACCCTGATGCTTGGAAAGATTGAAAGTGGGAGGAAAAGGGGATATCAGAGGATGAGATGGTTGGATGGCATCACCGACATGATGGACATGAGTTTGAGTAAACTCCCAGAGTTGGTAATGGACAGGGAGGCCTGGTGTGCTGCAGTCCGAGTGGTCACACAGAGTCAGACATGACTGAGTGACTGAAGAAATACATACATATATATGTACATATTATATATTTATAAATGGAAAGCAAGAATGAATTATTGACTTTGTGTTACATAGTGTAGGCAGTCAAATTTCTTCTGAATTTATTGAGTCAACTGATGTCATACTTAAGGAAACAATCTCAGGATATTTAATGTCACAATTTGAAATATTGGATCAACTGAATATTTTGTTGACAATATGATGTCCAGCCTTTCCTTATAGATGAAATAATTGTTATCAATGTTTCTCAGTTAACTACTCCAGGATTTAATCTAAGGTAACAACAGGGCTTCCCCGGTGGTTCAGTGGTAGAGAATCTGCCTGCCAATGCAGGAGGCACTTGAGATGCAGGTTCGATCCCTGGGTCAGAAAGATCCCCAGGATAAGGAAATGGCAACCCACTCCAGTATTCTTGCCTGGGAAATCCCATGGACAAAGGAGCCTAGAAGGCTATAGTCCATAGGGTCGCAAAAGAGTCAGACACAACTCAGTGACTAGATAAGAACAATAATATTGAGTGTTTAGAACGTGTCACACACAATTTTAGTTGCTATGCTGCTGCTGCTGCTAAGTCACTTCAGTCGTGTCCGACTCTGTGCGACCCCATAGACAGCAGCCCATCAGGCTCCCCCATCCCTGGGATTCTCCAGGCAAGAACACTGGAGCGGGGTACCATTGCCTTCTCCAAAGCATGAAAGTGAAAAGTGAAAGTGAAGTCGCTCAGTCGTGTCCGACTCTTAGCGACCCCATGGACTACAGCCTACCAGGCTCCTCTGTCCGTGGGATTTTCCAGGCAAGAGTACTGGAGTGGGGTGACATTGCCTTCCCCGTTTAGTTGCTATAGACATTTAGTAATTCTTCCCCATTTAACAGAGGATGGAATCAAGTCTTAGAGAGATTAACTTGTTCAAGGTTCTCAGGTAGTCAATTTATGACTGTATCATGTATATGACTGGAATGCTGACTCTATTATTTCTATACTGCATTAGAATCAGAAACACAGGGTAACATGAAATTCACAAAATGAAACTGGGCTTCTAGGTATCTAAGAGCATCAGTCACACCAAGGGTTTTCCAGTGATTGAAGGCAATTCTAAATTTGATTCTCTTCTGCTCAGTTCTGTGCTCTAAACTGTCTCCCTGTTTCCTTCACTGAGTTTTTCATAAAGCAAGGACCTCATGGTTATGCATTCCCCACTCTTTCTTTCCTCCAGGTGTCTAAGTATTTCTTCTGATAAGAAAGGAAGGAAAAGATCCAGCTGCTATCAAGAAGAGAGCAACCAAGAGTGCCCTGTCGGTGACTGTAATTAATAATGCATCACTGTACACTTGGAGGGTGCTGGGTAGATCCCAGGCATTCTTCCCATATCCACAGAGTTCCCTGTCAGAGGTCTCTGGGTCTGCCAGGATGACCAAGGCATAGAGACTTGTGTGTTTGATAGAATATATTTCACTGATACTTAACGTTAATACTAATTAGAATACTCATACCCTCTGCTTAAGAAGAAAAGTGAGTTGTCTGCCTTCATCTGCCAGGGTCCAGCAATTTACTACACTTTGTCTTTTTGATTATTCCAGAGTACCAAGTAACCAAATGGTCAAGATTCACTTTTCCCCATGACCTCCTTAAGCGAACAGAGTGAGCTGGTTATCCTCTCACTCCTAGATGAAAACTTAGGCAGACTCCACAGATTTTTCAGTTACATTTTCCAAGGGCACCAAATCAGTACCTGGGATCATAAAAATGTCATGTTGCTTTCAGGTCAAGGCTTCACCTCCCATGGTACAAGGCCAGTGGCAAAACTGGAATCCTGGAGGGAGGAAAGGTTTGTAATGCTCTCTTTCCCTGAGCAGCTTGGTCAGGCACTGCCTTCTTGTTTTTCCATCACGGTTCCTGACAACTGAGAAACAGTTAAGAGTTGGGGGAGGCCAGACAGCTCTTCCCGAACTGCTATAGTAGTAAGCTGAAACTAACTTCTGTAAACTCTGCACATGTTCAAAACACACAATCCACATCTCTGTCTGTCTCTCTCATTTTCACTTTCTCGCTCATGCTTTTGTGGACTCTTCAGAGATCCCTATTGTAGGTTAGGTGCTCTAGATGTAGAACCTGAGACAGGGATTCTTGTGCACATGATTTTCAAGGGAGAGCTCTCAAAAGAAACCTCTAAACAACTAAGAGTAAGATGAGACAGCAGAAGGAGTTTGGTAAAGAGCTTGTTTCAGCTGAAGTTTATTATCAGCCTGGTCCCTGGAGAACTCTGGAGCACGGCTCTAATGCCTGGAGGCAAAGACGCTGAGTTTTTACACTTTTACACTGCTGTATTTTTCAGTCAATGGCCATAGGCACCGTCCAGATTGATGGGAGCCATAAACCACAAGGCACTTCTGGGCAAGGAGGCTCCTGTCAGCCAGGGCGGTCCTTCAGAGCATAAGAGCAACTGTGAATTGCTAGCAGCTGGCACCCACAGTCACCTGCCAATGCATGCAACTCCTCAGGTAAAGATGAGGCCAGACCACCATCACATGCCTAGAGCTCTTCTACCTGCAACTCTGTAGATGGGCATGACATATTATATAGCAGCTCATTTTCTATTCCCTCTTTGACATTAAGCATAGACATCCTGTGCTATACTTAGTTCTTCAATCAAGTCTGACCTTTTATTACCGTATGGACTGTAGCCTGCCAGGCTCCTCTGTCCATGGGGATTCTCCAGCAAGAACACTGGAGTGGGTTGCCATGCCCTCCTCCAGGGGATCTTCCCAACCCAGGAATCAAACCCAGTCTCCTGCATTGCAGGCAGATTCATTACTGTTTGAGCCACCAGGGAAGTCCCTAAGCATAGATAATCCCAGCTCTTTTCTGCTGGGTTCCAATTGCCCCTCCTGACAGCCCCCATGGAAAAGACAGAGAAGAGACCACATGTTAGCCACAGGTTATTCTGAAAAAAGCCCAACTGAATCCTGTCTCATGACACTAGATATGTATGATTGGAATCAGAGAACATGAAGAGCTCTCACACAAATTTTCTTCCAAGTTCTAGTCTCTACTTTCTCACCCTTTCCAAGCATCTGGGCTATTCCTGGTGATCTACATGAAGCAACGTAGCAGGCATTGTTTTTACACCTTGTTTTTTTACATTGTTACATTTTTTTCCATTGTTTTCACACTGGCTTATAAGAAGTCAGTCACTCAGTCATGTATGACTCTTTGCAGATCCCATGGACTACAGCATATCAGGCTTCCCTGTCCATCACCAACTCTGGGAGCTTGCTCAAACTCATGTACATTGAGTACATGATGCCATTCAAACATCTCGTCCTCTTTGCATGAAAATGTCTTTCCCTTCACCTCCTGCCTTCAATCTTTCCCAGCGTCAGGGTCTTTTCCATTGAGTAAATTCTTCCAATCAGGTAGCCAAATTTTTGGAGTTTCAGCTTCAGCATCAGTCCTTCCAATGAATATTCAGGACTGATTTCCTTTAGGATGGACTGGTGGATCTCCTTGCAGTCCAAGGGACTCTCAAGAGTCTTCTCCAACTTCACAGTTCAAAACCATCAATTCTTCGGTGCTCAGTTTTCTTTACAGTTCAACTCTCACATCCATACATGACTACTGGAAAAACCATAGCTTTGAGTAGACGGACCTCTTAATGTCTCGGCTTTTGATACTGTCTGGGTTTGTCATACGGAGAAGGCAATGGCATCCTACTCCAGTACTCTTGCCTGGAAAATCCCATGGATGGAGGAGCCTGGTGGGCTGCAGTCCATGGGGTCACGAAGAGTTGGACAAGACTGAGCAACTTCACTTTCACTTTTCACTTTCATGCATTGGAGAAGGAAATGGCAACCCACTCCAGTGTTCTTTCCTGCAGCATCCCAGGGACAGGGGAGCCTGGTTGGCTGCCGTCTATGGGGTTGCACAGAGTCGGACATGATTGAAGAGACTTAGCAGCAGCAGGAGCAGCAGCAGGTTTGTGATAGCTTTTCTTCCAAGGACTTCCCTGGTGGCTCAGAGGGTAAAGCATCTGCCTACAATGCAGGAGACCTGGGTTCAATCACTGGGTCGGGAAGATCCCCTGGAGAAGGAAATAGCAACCCACTCAAGTATGCCTGCCTGGAAAATCCCATGGACAGAGAAGCCTGGTAGGCTACAGCCCATGAGGTCGCAAAGAGTCAGACACAACTGAATGACTTCATTTTACTATATTTTTCTTCCAACGAGCAAGCGTCTTTTAATTTCATGGCTGAAGTCACCATCAGCAACAATTTTGGAGCCCCCCAAAATTAATTCTCTCACTGTTTCGATTGTTTCCCAATCTCTTTGCCATGAAGTGATGGGACCGGATGCCATGATCTTAGTTTTCTGAATGTTGAGTTTGAAGCCAACTTGTTCACTCTCCTCTTTCACTTTTATCAAGAGGCTCTTTAGTTCTTCTTCGCTTTCTGCCTTTGGTGGTGTCATCTGCATAACTGAGGTTATTGATATTTCTCTTGGCAATCTTGATTCCAGCTTGTGCTTCCTCCAGCCCAGCATTTTGCATGATGTACTCTGCATATAAGTTAAATAAGCAGGGTAACGATATACAGCCTTGATGTACTCCTTTCCCAATTTGGAACCAGTCTGTTCCATGCCCAGTTCTAAATGTTGCTTCTTGAGTAGGTCAGGTGATTTGGTATTCCCATCACTTTAAGAATTTTCTACAGTTTGTTGTGATCCACACAGTGAAAGGTTTTAGTGTGGTCAGTAGAGCAGAAGTACATGTTTCTCTGGAACTCTCGTGTGTTTTTGATGATCCAGAAGATGTTGGCAATTTGATTTCTGGTTCCTCTGCCTTTTCTAAATCCACGTTGAACATCTGGAAGTTCATAGTTTACAAACTTTGGAAGCCTGGTTTGGAGAATTTTGAGCACTACTTTGCTAGCGTGTGGGGCTTCCCTGGTGGCTCAGACGGTAAAGCGTCTACCCATAGTGCGGGAGACCCGGGTTCGATTCCTGGGTCGGGAAGATCCCCTGGAGAAGGAAATGGCAATCCACTCCAGCACTCTTGCCTGGAAAATCCCATGGACGGAGAAGCCTGATAGGCTACAGTCCATGGGGTCGCAAAGAGTCGGACATGACTGAGCGACTTCACATTCACATACATTGCTAGTGTGTGAGATGAGTGCAGTTGTGTGATAGTTTGAACATTCTTTGGCATTGCCTTTCTTTGGGATTGGAATGAAAATTGATCTTTTCCAGTCCTGTGGCCACTGCTGAGTTTTCTGAATTTGCTAGCATATTAGGTGGAGCACTTTCACAGCATCCTCTTTTAAGGATTTGAAATAGCTCAACTGGAATTCTATCACCTCTACTAGCTTTGTTTGTAGTGATGCTTCTTAAGGCCCACTTAACTTCACATTCCAGGATGTCTGGCTCTAGGTGAGTGATCACACCATCATGGTTGTCTGGGTCATTAAGATTTTGTGTATAGTTCTTCTGTGTATTCTTGCCACCTCTTTTTAATATCTTCTGCTTCTGTTAGGTCCATAACCATTTCTGTCCTTTATTGAGCCCATCTTTGCATGAAATGTTTCCTTGGTATCTCTAATTTTCTTGAAGAGATCTCTAGTCTTTCCCATTCTATTATCTTACTTATTTATTTTTTTTTGTATTGATCACTGAGGAAGTCTTTCTTATCTCTCCTTGCTATTCTTTAGAACTCTGCATTCAAATGGGTATATCTTTCCTTTTCTCTTTTGCTTTTTGCTTCTCTTCTTTTCACAGCTATTTGTAAGGTCTCCTCAGACAACTATTTTGCCTTTTTGCATTTTTCTGGGCATGGTCTTGATGACTGCCTCCTGTAAAATATCAAGAAACTCTATCCATAGTTCTTCTGGAACTCTATCAGATCTAATCCTTTGAATCTATGTGTCACTTCCACTGTACAATCATAAGGGATTTGATTTAGTTCATACCTGAATGGTCGAGTGATTTTCCCTACTTTCTTCAGTTTAAGTTTGAATTTGTCAATAAAGAGTTTATCATTGGAGCCTCAGTCAGTTCCTGGTCTTGTTTTTGCTGACAGTATAAAGCTTCTCCATCTTTGGCTGTATAGAATATAATCAATCTGATTTCAGTATTGACCATCTGTTGATGTCCATGTATAAAGTCTTCACTTGTGTTGTTGGAAGAGGGTGTTTGCTATGACCAGTGCATTCTCTTGGCAAAACTCGGTTAACCTTTGCCCTGCTTCATTCTGTACTCCAAGGCTAAATTTGCCTGTCATTCCAAGTATCGCTTGACTTCCCACTTTTGCATTCCAGTCCCCTGTAATGAAAGGGACATCTTTTGGGGGTGTGAGTTCTTGAAGGTCTTCATAGAACCATTCCACTTCAGTTTCTTCAGCATTACTGGTTGGGGCATTGATTTGGATCACTGTGATACTGAATGGCTTGCCTTGGAAACAAACAGAAATCACTCTGTCATTTTTAAGAGTGCATCCAAGCCCTGCATTTGGACTCTTTATTGACTATGAGGCCTACTCCATTTCTTCTAAGGGATTCTTGCTCACAGTAGTAGATACAATGGTTATCTGAGTTAAATTCACCCATTCCAGTCTATTTTAGTTCACTGATTGCTAAAATGTCAATGTTCACTCTTGCCTTCTGTTTGAGCCTTTCCAATTTACCTTGATTCATGGACCTAACATTCCAGGTTCCTATGAAACACTGCTCTTTACAGCATTGGACCAGACACATCAGACACTGGGTGTTGTTTTTGCTTTGGCTCCATCTCTTTATTCTTTCTGGAGTTATTTCTCCAATGATCTCCTGTGGCATATTGGGCACCAACTGACCTGGGGAGTTCATCTTTCAGTGTCTTATCTTTTTGCCTTTTCATAGTGTTCATGGGGTTCTCAAGGCAAGAATACTGAAGTGGTTTGCCATTCCCTTCTCCAGTGGACCATGCTTTGTCAGAACTCTCCAGCATAACCCATTGGTCTTGGGAGGTCCTACACCCAAGGGCATGGCTCACAGGGCATGGCTCATAGTTTCATCGAGTTAGACAAGGCTGGACTACAAGATGGCAGAGTAAAGGATGTGTGTTAATCTCCTGCTAGAACTCCAAAATTACAACTTGCTGCTGAACAACCGTTGACAGGAGAATGTTGGATCTCAGCAAAAAAAAAGATATCCCACATCCAAGGGCAAAGCAGAAGCCCCAGTGAGATGGTTCAGTTCAGTCACATAGTCGTGTCTGACTCTTTGCGACCCCATGAATCACAGCATGCCAGGCCTCCTTGTCCATCAGAAACTCCCAAAGTTCACCCAAACTCATGCCCATCGAGTCAGTGATGCCATCCAGCCATTTCATCCTCTGTCTTCCCCTTCTCCTCCTGCCCCCAATTCCTCCCAGCATTAGGGTCTTTTCCAATGAGTCAGTTCTTTGCATGAGGTGGCCAAAGTATTGGAGTTTCAGCTTCATCATCAGTCCTTCTAATGAACACCCAAAACTGGTCTCCTTTAGGATGGACTGGTTGGATCTCCTTGCAGTCCAAGGGACTCAAAAGAGTCTTCTTCAACACCACAGTTCAAAAGCATCAACTCTTTGACACTCNATCCTGCAGGTCACCTCTGGTCAGCTTCATCGTGAACCAACCACTCCAGCAGGGAGAGGCCCAGCTCTCTGCATGGCCCTGTGCGGCTCACGGGACTGTGGCAGGTGGTGGTGGAGCCAGGCAAGGTCCCTGATAGGACTCTAAAGTCCCAGGGACAGGGAAGACCCCAAAAGGGTGACAGGGAATCCCTACTGATTAGCTTATGGGTGGCTTTCATCTAAATTGGAGGAATCTAAGGGATGTGATCTTTCTTGGTGTCCTGGGTAAGGCAGAGCCAACAGTTCATGTGGGTCACAACGGTTTCATTGCCTCTCTCACCCCAACCCTGAGAACTAAAAAGCAACCACATTGTGTTAACAGATTCATACGGGCCAACTGGCCCAAAGGGACGAGGTAATGGGATTGTAAATACAAGCCTAAGGATGTGGAGTTGGACAGACCGTGCTCCTTGGCTCACAACTCAGCCGCCATATGGTTTAGAGCAACTTAGAGTTTCTGGGCCTCTATGTCCTCATCACTGTGAAATAAGTGTGAAGCAATACCTACCAGCTGGGCTGCAGAATGGACTTATTTAATGCATAGAAATGCTTAGCACGCTGCCCTTCTCCTAATGAGTAGCCTGTAAATGTCAGCTGCCTGTAAACATCAGCTATCACTCCTGTCCCCAACTCCAGGTCTCCAGACGTCGCAGTCTCCATAGCCGGTGCTGGAGATGTGCTGTGAGTAATACATAGTGTCAAAGTCTCAGGATAAAAGCAACAACATACAGTATCTCACTAGTGTTTTCTATACTGCTTACATGTTGAAATGGCACTGATAATACGTTGGATATATTGGGTTAACTAAAACAGATCATAAAAATTAATTTCACCTATTTCCTCTTCTTGATGCAGCTGTTAGAAAGTTTAAAATCCCATGTGTATGAACTTCTCTGGTGGTCCAGTGGTAAAGAATCTGCCTGCCAATTCAGGGCAAGTGGGTTCCATGCCTGGTCCGGGAAGATCTCACATGCCACAGGGCAACTAAGCCCGTGTGCCACAACTGCTGAGCCTGTGCTCAGCAATGAGAGAAACCCCACAATGAGAAGCTCATGCTTTGCAGCTAGAGAAAGGCTGTGCACAGCAATGAAGACCCAGCACAGCAAAAAAAAAAAAAAATTTTTAATCCCATGTGTGGCTTATGTTAAATTTCTGTTGGACAGCATTGATCTGGAACATGGAATAATGCCTGACCCAAAGTAGGCCCTCAAGAAATATATGTTAAATGAATGCATGTGAATGAATGGCTAGATGGATGAATGAATGATTTCCATGGGTTTCTCAGGGCTTTGTCTTCTCGTTTGAGCCACATACCCTTTTTCTGGATCCCCTCTCCCCTACACAGAATGCCCACCACAGACTCCCAACTGTCAATCATCCCTGGGCAGCCCTCCAGCCCCTGTACCCCATCTATAATACCTGGGGATGGGGGTCCAGGAGAGGAGAGCCTTGAAAAGGACCACACCCAGTAAACAACAGAACGAAGAGTGGAAGCAGAATGTCTGCCTGGGCGTGGGCACTTAAACACAGCCTTATTTTGCCAGGGAAGCTCTAGATTTTCAGAAACATGTCTTCTTCGAGGCAGGTGGAAATTCTCAGGGCAAGGCAGAGTAAGCGGTCACATGGATAACTAGCAAAAAATGAGCTCTCTGGAGACCATATCATTCCAAGGTCAACCTTAGCCCAGCCACTCACCCCTCTAGAAGCATTGAGGTTGCAGCCCTTTAAAACAGAAATCAACAGTCCTCTCATTTGGGGCACTCTGTCATATCTTTAAGTAAAAGGGCCTTGGGTGTCCTTGTAATAGTGATAATGGTATTGAAAAAAGCCAAAGGATTTGGCAATCGCTCTTTGGAAGTCTCTGAAATCACTACTATTATTGATCCAGAGATGCTGCCAGTTGGCACTTGCCGGGCTGTTTCTCAGTTACACACACACACATACACGCCACTACCAACACCACCGCAAAAGTGCAGGCCCAGGGAATCATGTGTTCATCAGTAAAGACTGGACAACACACTTGGAGTCACTTAAATCTAAATGTGAGACAGTTACATAACGTTATAAATACTTTCAGGGAGGAAGGCTGAGAAAGGCAAGCAGCAAAACTGATAAGGACCAGGGTATACGAGAGTGATGAAAATATAAGACAAACATAAAACTGGGTGATTTTTTTCTCCAGTATTGATCACTTTCTGATAATGGCTGCAAGTCTCTCTGTCCCATTTCTTCCGAGGACCTCAGAGCATTTTACAGGTTACACTCATCGTTCCCAAGCCCTGATAAGGCTTGTGGGTGAGCAGAAGCTAGTGTTTCCACTGAGTGAATGGGAAGTGCTGGCCCGAGGACTCCCCATGCAGCCAGAGCAGGCCTCACAAGTCACCTACACCAACATCGCTCAACTGCACTCAACTAGCACGGTGATGCTAGACTATCCTCCAGATGCTCAGAGACCCCAAAGGAGGAACACAGCTTCGTTGTTACTCTTGAAAATGTAAGAAGGTGAAGAAAACAGAACAGAGGCACCTAANCACCAACATCGCTCAACTGCACTCAACTAGCACGGTGATGCTAGACTATCCTCCAGATGCTCAGAGACCCCAAAGGAGGAACACAGCTTCGTTGTTACTCTTGAAAATGTAAGAAGGTGAAGAAAACAGAACAGAGGCACCTAATGTTGCAGGGAACTCAGACCAGAGAAAGTCAACCACTAGCCACAATTGGACAGGGTTGCAAACATAGGAACAGAGATTGCTGGAAACACTGCTTTGAGCACAAAGAAGAGCTGCATTTTAAAGGTAAAAGAAGCTGTTTTTTAACTAGAAAGAAAGGATGGAGCGTTTTGATTTGTAGGTAGGCCCTGGAGGCGTAGTGTGAGCAGGTGGATAAACTGATTAACCTTGCTGGTAATATTATAGAGCTGGAGAAGACTCTTGAGAGTCCCTTGGACAGCAAGATCAAACCAGTCAATTCTAAAGGGAATCAACCCTGAATACTCATTGGAAGGACTGACGCTGAAGCTGAAGCTTCAATACTTTGGCCACCTGATGTGAAGTACTGACTCATTGGAAAAGACCCTGATGCTGGGAAAGATTGAAAGCGGGAGGAGAAGGGGACGACAGAGGATGAGATGGTTGGATGGCATCGTCGACTCAATGGACGTGAGTTTGAGCGAATTCTGGGAGGCAGTGGTGGACAGGGAAGCTTGGCGTGCTGTCGTTCATGGGGTCACGAAGAATGGGACACAAATGAACGACAACGCAAAGTACTAAATGGGAACCATCCTTGAAGCTGCTTTTAAGACAGTCCTTATGCAAGGTGGTCTCAGGGAACTTGGGAAGAATTAAGTAGATTGGACCAGAAATCACCCTTTTGGTCATGGCTGTCATTGATGGCCTTGCTATCTTGCTTAATCAGCAGGATTTTTCAATAAAACTGAGTTTACTGGTCTCAGGGCTCCCACCGTGAAGGAGCTGGGTCAGGTGGGGGTGGGTGCTGAGCTGTAGGAACTGGGTTTGGCTGGCTCCCTGGAAACACCCACCTGCTGAGAGCTCCAGGTGTCTCCTTGCCAGCGTGATGAACGTGACACAGACACAAAAGTGGGGCAAGTGGGAGAATGAATTGAAATAAAGGAAAGAAAGCAACCTGTGAAAAACCAGCAAACAAGATGCCATCAGCAGTGAAAGTCAATGAGGCAGACACCATCTGGCCCTGAAAATGAATGGAGCGAAAAAGGACGGCCTGGCCTCCTGGGAATTCAGCCTCCAACTGGGCTCAGAATCACATCCGGGCCTGCCTGCCTAAGACTAGCCTGGGCTGAGGGTACAGGCGGCAGTGTGTTTCCGCTGAGCAGGACCTTGGAGAGAGACTTGTCTCTTGATAATGTATCAGGGCGTATTTCCACCTAATGGAAACTCTTTAGCAGGAGGAGTTACAGTAAAGCTGCTTTATTTCCATTTGCACTTAAGAGCAGAATTCGGGGCTTTGAATCCAGTGTGCTGTCCATGAGACAACACAGCTGCTTTGCATCTGCCCACCTGCATTCAGTCATTCGTTTCTAGGTTCATCCAGCCTTCCATTCATTCATCCCTCCCTTCCTCCCTTTTCTGCCTCCACTGCTTTAGTCCATCTTCAGTATGTTGCTCCCCAGCCCTCGCTGGGCCTCCTCTATGGCCTGTTTCCCTCTGAGCCCTCTTCTATGTGGCCAACAGAGCTTCCAAGCCCAAATCTGCTCTAATACCTCCCAGTCTTCAACAGTTCCCCACAGCTCACATGCAATACCCCCCATGATGGGGCCACTGCCCCCCAGCCCACCTCATCTCTTGCTCTATCAGCCCTCCTCATTCCCCAGTCCACACTCCATTCGTGCCCAGCTATTACAGGCCACCAGTGAGTGCCATTGCTTCATGCTCATACACATTCCTCGTCCTGGAGCATCTTCCCTTTTGTCTTTTCCCACGTCACCTCACCGATATGCTGCTGATACTCGTTTAAGCATAAAGACCAAGTGCGGCAGCCATGAAAATGTGCCCTCATATCTCCTGTTGCAGGGACCATCATTAATGATGCCCCCACCTGCTGTCCTACTCGTCCTGCCACCGTGTTCTTGCCAAGGCCGTGATTCTTGGGGACTCTTCCCAGCCACTGACTGGGCACAGTGGGTCACTAAGGCAGCCCCACCCAACAAGATCTGAGATTCCTCCAATGGCAACTTGGGCTCAAGGACTCCCCATTGTTCTGGCCACAGCTTTCTTGGGACTGCCCTGCAGTTTGAGACTCTCCCGACTCTATCCTCCTTTCCCATAGCTGCCAGGCTGACTATGGACTGAGGGCTCTTCCTATCGCCTCTGCTCTCACTACCAACGCATCTCTTGCATGTCTAACCCTCTTTTTGCATGTTTGTGTGCTAAGTCATTTCAGTCGTGACTCTACTGTCAGGCTGACTATGGTCTGAGGGCTCTTCCTATAGCCTCTGCTCTCGCTACCAACGCATCTCTTGCATGTCTAACCCTCTTTTTTCGTGCTTGTGTGCTAAGTCATTTCAGTCGTGATTCTATGGACTTTAGCCTGCCAGGCTCCCCTGTCCATGGGGATTCTCTAGGCAAGAATTCAGAAGTGGGTTGCCATGTCCTCCTCCTCCAGGGGATCTTCCCAGCTCAGGGATCGAACCTGCATCTCTTATGTCTCCTGCACTGGCAGGCAGGCTCTTTACCACTAGCCCCACCTGGGAAGCATGAACCGAAACTAATGCATCAAGTTACCATCATCTGTGTCCTGAAGGCTTTCCTAACCTCCCTCACATAGATGTGAACCTTCTCCTTCATACCCTCCTCTCTCCCTTTGATGTATTGTTAATGAGGGCGCTGTAACTCTTCGCTGTAATCATCTGTCTATATGGCTGCCTTCACCTGCCAGACTGCAAACTCTGTGAGGACAATGGGTCCACAGTCATATCTGTCTTGTTAACATCACTGCCTAGAACAGTGCCTGTTATATTTGGATGCACCATAGTATTTATGAAATGAGTCAATGATTGATCTAGTTATCCATTTATTTAGTTCCCATTGCCTGAGACCATGTGTACGTGCTGAGGATAGAAAGGGTCACAAATCCAAATCCCAGGGGACTTCTCTAGTGGTCCATGGTTAAGACTCTGGGCTCCAAATGCAGGGGGGCATGGGTTCCATCCTTGTATGGGAACTAATATTCCCACATGCCGCATGGCATGGCCAAAAAGTGAGGGGGCACTCTCGGGCTACTTGGTGGAATCAGCATGCATATATATATATATATAACTATCTTAAAAGTCCAAATGGAATAGCTGCTATCAACATGGTACAAGAAAAGGACATAAGAACGCAGAAAAAGGGTTCCTCCCACTGGGTGGTGGAGGAGGAGCCATCAGGAAAGACTTCTGAGAGAAGGTGGCATTTGGAGTGGGTCCTGTAGGATTTGTAGGATTTATGCATGAAAAGTGACAGGAGGGACCTTCCAGGCCAGAGAGATTGCAGAAACCAGGTGATGTGATGCAAGCCATTTTGTTGTGGCTCAGACAATAAACAATTTGCCTGCAATGCAGGAGACCCCAGTTCAATCCCTGGGTTGGGAAGATCCCCTGGAGAAAGAAATGGCAACCCACTCCAGTATTCTTGCCTCGAGAATCCCATGGACAGAGGGGCCTGGCGGGCTACAGCCCTTGGGGTTACAAAGAGTCAGACACGACTGAGTGACTAACACATTTACATTGTGAAAATAGTCAAATACACACAAAAAGGAATGTAACTTGCTTGTTTTACTCTCTTTTGTTGGTGGTGTTGCCGCTGAAGAAAGCTTTGCTTATATGATGTTTGTTTGTTTACTCTGCCTGATTCCCCAGGGTCACCATCTGCCTCGGAGCCCAGAAAGCAGCCCTCACCTTGTTTGTGTTCAGATTCTTCACATTGTCAGTCTCCTTGACTGACTTTTCCCAGTTACATCTGGCAGGTTCTGAGGCCAGGACTGGCACCTGGGAGGCTTCAGGCATTTGGTTGGACAAGCAGGAGTCTGCAGTGACTATCCCGACTGACACATCCCCAGGCAGAGAACGGACTGGCCCCTATTATCAGGGCCCAGAGGCTCCCAAGGGCTAGAACCCAGAGTGGGCATGGGGAGGGAGCATGATGTAGAACATCCCAACCACCATCACCTGCCGTTAAAAGGCACCATCTGGCTGCTGTTAGAAAACACTCGCCTCGGGAGGATTAAGAAGGTGGAGACAAAGGGGCGGGAGAGAGAAGGGGGCAAACCAGGTGCCTGCAGCCTGGACAATGCTGGCTCTGTGCTGGCCAGCTTTGCCTGCATCTTCTTCAAGCACACTCAGAGCTTGGCCAGCAGGAGGCCACGCCTCCCAGCCGGGCTTCACTCAAGTGTGTGCTGGCAGCAAAAGCTCATGATCTTGGGAAAAACTCTGATCTGGAGGCCCAGGGCCAAAATGCATTTGGGGGAGGCCGCTCCCGGAATTCAACCTGAGATCCTCCTCCCTGCCATTGATCTCCCTTAGCTCAGCAAGTCAATTCTCAGTTGCAAATTTCCTAGCTCTCAAACTTTCCTTGGGCTGCCCTGATGGCACTGTTGCAGGAAGGAGGACCCCTTCCAGGGCCCGAAACCGGGCTCTTGTCTGACACTCGGAAATGAATTGTCCGAGGAGACACGTGCTGACAAAGCAAGAGATTTTATTGGGAAAGGGCACCCGGGTGGAGAGCAGTAGGGTAAGGGAACCCAGGAGAACTGCTCTGCCACGTGGCTCGCAGTCCGGGTTTTATGGTGATGGGATTAGTTTCTGGGTGGTCTTTGGCCAATCGTTCTAATTCAGAGTCTTTCCTGGTGGTGCACGCATTGCTCAGTCAAGACAGATGCTAGCGAGAGGGATTCTGGAAAGTGGACGGACACGCGGTATCTCCTTTGGACCTTTCCCAAACTCTTCTGGTTGGTGGTGGCTTATTAGTTCTGTATTCCTTACCAGGATCTCCTGTCATAAAGCAACTCATGCAAATGGTTACTATGGTGCCTGGCCAGGGGGGGCGGTTTCAATCAGCGTGCTTCCCCTAACAGCACCATGGTAAAGAATCCACTTGCCAATGCAGAGATGCCGGAGATGTGGGTTCAAGCCCTGGGTCAGGAAGATCTCCTGGAGGAGGAAATGGCAACCCATTCCAATATTCTTGCCTGAAGAATCGAATGGACAGAAGAGCCTGGTAGGTTACAGTCCAAGGGGTTGAGAGTGTAACAGGCAGGAAGGCCAGGGGTTTCCAAACAGAAGAAATAGGCGCAAGTGTCAGACACTTTTTTATCTCTATTAAGCAGAAGGAGGAAACAAACTAGTGTTATATTTTTTCCCCCTGTCTATACAAATTTAAAAAGAGGTTTCTCTTAAAATTCTGTGTTGCCATAATGACACCTGGTTCCACCTGAACTTAACTTTTCTCAAACCTTGAGCTAACCAATGCATTTTTCTTATGGAAATGTGTCTCTTAAGCTATGTTTATGTACTATGCATTTACCCCTGTCTTCAAGTTGGTTCCACCTAAAGGCTCAGAACTGACTTGACAAACCAGTATGTTATACATACATACATCGTTCTCTTAATCTATGTTAATGAAACTATATATTTGTACGGGAATCTGCCTTTCTTCAAGATTCATGTCAATCATTTTATGGCCCGGGATGCCTCACCTTGTGCCAAGATTATCTCAGAATGCATCTTGTGGGTGAGGAGCCTGGTGCCATTCTCTGAGTTTTGAGACATTTCCTTTCTTTCACTAGCAGACTGCTAGTAGCTATATAACATCCAGCTAAAGACTAGCAGGGGGATATTCTTTCTGCCCCCTTCTGATGCCTATGTCAGAAGCTTTCTCTATCTCTTTTATACTTTAATAAAACTTCATTACACAAAATCTCTGAGTGATCAAGCCTCATCTCTGGCCCCGGGTTGAATTCTTCTCCTCCAGAGGCCAAGAATCCTGGCGTCTTCTGTGTTTCAGCAACAACCTTTCAGGGTCGCAAAGAGTTGAACACAATTGGGCACACATGTACCCAAACTTACCTTATCACAGAACCATAGGAACACAGAACTTGGAAGCCCAAGGACGCCTCTACTCTACCTGGAAGGGCAGCCCCTTCTCCAAAGCAAAGTTCTAAAGTTCTCAGGAGAAATGAGCTCAGGCTTCCTCCAACTACAAGGTATCTATTCTCCAAAGAGATTTTAATCGCTGTTTTCAATGCTCACTTAATAAATGGTCTATATAGGTACCATAATTTTTTTAAACTACAAAAATATTACACAAGTTTATTCTTCTTATTAAAATGCAAGCAACAGAGGGAAAGTTCCTCTTCACATTCCCCAACTTGACCCTCTCCCAGAGATAAGACGCTCTAACCAGTTTGGTGGTATCCATCTATATTCTTTCATGACTAAGCTACTGAGCTGAACTGAACTGATCCATATTCTTTCAGAGTATGGTATTTTAAAACAAATCTGGGTGGGGTTCCTTTTTGGCTCCTTGATACATATGTGATCATTGCATACTGCCCTGCAGATGATAGTTTTTAGTTAACAACGTGACTTTGACATCTGTCCCGGTTGGTCCCTCCAGATCTATGACATTCTGTGTGCTGTGAGTGATAGCCTGTGGTTGCAGTTTCTCACACATCATCACTCCATGTTGACAGACATTGAGGTTTATTTCCATCATTATTACAATGCTCCCACTCTGATCCTCATTTCCCAAGCTCTTTGAGAAGGGAACATCTGCCACTGTCTCTCTAGGAGAGTTCCAAAGAAATAGAACTCCTGGGTTGAAGGGTATGTGCACTTTACACTTAATAGAACATTACCAAATGGCCCTCTGAAAGAGCACAGTGATTTATCAGCCTACCCACAGGGTGGGGCAGGTGCCCCTTGCTGGTCTAACCAGCATCCCTTCTCATCTCCTTTTCCCTCGGTGCATTCCACAGCAGGAGCTGAGAAGATAAATAATCACTTTCCAAGCCCCTCCTGCAGCTAAGGGTGGCTCTGTGACACATTTCTGGCCAAAAAAATACCCACAAAAAACAAACAAACAAAAACCATGTGGAAGCCTCTAGGAGTAGAAATGTGATTCTAGGAAAGATTTTGCTTTTTCTGATATAAAGAAAGGATGAGACAGGGTCATCCCTTGTTCCTTCCCTACTTTGAGCTATCATAGTCTACCTGAGACTCTAAGGTAATAGCCAGGGGTGACAAGTTGGCAGGCTAAAGGTGCCTGAGCAGAAAGACAGAAAGGGCCTGGATCGCCAGTTATGTTATGGCCAGCAGCCACTTACTCCAGATGTCTCATTGCAGATGAAAAATAAAAGGTCAATTGTTTCAGCTCCTGCTAGTCAGGTATCTTTACTTGCAGCTGAATGAAAACCAAACAAGACAGAACATTGGTGCCAGGTTCCCATTTTTGCTTTCATTTAACCTTGTTTTTTATATGCTATGGTAATGGTAGAACTTTCCTGTTACTCTTTCAAGCAATAAAATGGTAATAGAAGTAATTTATTCACTGCCTACTTTTTAGAGAGTTGTGCTTATTCATTTGGCTGCACCAGGTCTTAATTGTGGCATGTGGGATCTAATTCTCTCACCAGTGATCAAACCTGGACCCCCTGTATTGGGAGCTCAAAGTCTTAGCCCCTGGACCATCAGGGAAGTCCTCAATGCCTACTTTATGTGCATTATGTATGATATTACAAAGGTCCTTAGAGACAAATTGATTATTTTAAAGAGGAAGGAAACAGAGACCAAAAAACAAGTGACTAGCCCACAGAGGAGTTGTGGCTGCTTCACAAGGCCCCAGACATAAGGTCAGGAACCCGGGTGGCTTACTTAATCCAGTAGGAACAGTAGCAGTAGCAGTAAGGTGGCACTTGTGCATGGGGCCATGCCATTTACGTGGTCAATGCCAGGGAGAATGGGAAAACCTTGGGTCATGGCTGGTGGGCAGGGTCTTACTCTTGGCTTGGCCTCCTGCCTTCTGCTCTGAGTCTTAGTGTCCTGGCTTCTGTCCTGTGGCCTCATAACTGGATCCTGCCCATTTCTGTGCCTTCAAATTGGTGTTCTGATTACTGTCTATCTACTTGTCATTTTAGGCCCTGTCGCTGTCTCCCCCAAAGTAATCTTAAGAAAAAATTTTTAAAGGAACTGCTTAAAAAAACACTTTTCATGTATGCCTATGCATATTTCCCTCCTATTTAATCATTGACAACCTTGAACAGATTTATGAAAATAATTAGGGGACGATGATAGTTGAAAACACATCTGCTGTGCCAACTTGGGCCCCAAACCAACAGGAAAGAGGGGCAACCCACCCCACTGCTTTTGGCCCCCAATCAATGTACCATGGATCTCACTCAAAGTTCTGTCATGGAGTGTATGGAGATCTTTGTATTCATGATGGATATTTTCAGTTGCAAGAAAGATATATCCAGCTTAGACTAATGCAAGTAAAAATAGGATTTACTGGCAAATGTCCTGGGATATCTAGCAGAGACACTAGATCAATCACGGATCTGGGAGAGAACCAGCATCGTCTCTCTCCTGCTGTTTTGCTTTGCATCTCTCCACTTGACCTTATTCTGATAGATAAGTGCTCTCTATGAATGCGTGGCAGAAAGTGGGGTCTTTCATTTTCACTGACTCCCAGCTAGCAGTGATGGTGGAAGGAAACCATTTCCCACTAGCTCTGGTAGAAAAATCCCAGGGGGGCCTTGGATTGGTTTTGGTTACATGTCTACTTTTGAACCAATCCCTGTGGACAGAGGAATAAGATACTTTGGTCATCCAGACCTCGGTGGAGTGGTTTCAGGGCTTAAGCCCTACTAAAACCACATGATGTGTGTTCCCCATGGGAAAGAGTGTTTCTGTGTACTAGATGGATAAAAGCAACAGGCAGGCACCAAACTGATTTGAGAAGACCTGAGATGATGCTTCAGCCAGCTGAAAAAGCCTTGAGGCTTTTGAGGAAGGAACTAGGGCTTACCATAATGTCACCATGGGACTTCCCTGGTGGTTCAGTAGTTAAGAATCCGCATTGCAGTGCAGGGTACATGGGTTCGATCCCTGGTTGGGAAACTAAGATCCCACATGTTGAAGGGCAGCTAAGCCCTCACACCACCGCTAGAGAGCCTATGCTCTACTGAGCCCACCTGCAGCTGCAATGATGAAAGATCCCTCATGATGCAGTGAAGGTCCCTTGTGTCATAATTCAGACTCAATGTAGCCAAATAAATAAATATTTAAAAAAAAACAAAAATGTCATTATGATTTACTAGGCAGGAGTGGACTCGGCATGCTCAGAGTTTCTACATCCCTTTTTTGAAGAGATTCAGTGGCCTATGTTGGAGGGTATGAAGAGTCCTCATCTCAACGAGATACCTGTTGAAATGATAGTTGGCTGGGGCAGAAAAGGTGATATCCCAGATCCAACCTCTAGACAAAGAGGCTACTCAAACCAAGTGACAAAACGGAGCCCAGAGGATCTGAGAAAGGTGACTCTTTTCCTGCCTCTTGCCACCTGTTACCTGGGCGTCTTGGTCCTCCCAAGGGAAATCATAGAGCTGCTCAGTAGAGAGACCTTTTGAGGTGTCACTTTTGTGGGAATGCATTGATCATTCACTCTATTACATTCTATGTGTTTGGGGGTCAAATGCATACCCACTGTTGTGATCTTCTTGGCTAAAAGTACTTACGACAGCCTAGCACCTGTTCGATGATGATTGAAATTCCACCCCTTACAGAGTGACTCCTCTTGCTTAAGAATGATCTCCTCTTAAAAATGCTAATTCCACAGGAGAGAGAAGGTTGTTAACTTATTTACAGTTTGTAAGAGGAATCTCATCAAGCTTTCATGAGAACAGCTTTTGATCAGAAATGCTGAGCCTCTTCTCACTAGAATCTAGTAACCAGACCATGAGATCCCTGAAGGTGATTATATCCAGTTTATATTTGAGACACACACCTGGCAAGAACCTTCCACATAGCAGTTTCTCACTGCAAGTTTTTCTGTGAAGAATCTTCAAATTACTTCAAAATTTATAATAAAATTATATTATGCACCATTGTGTGTAACTGTGGGTTAGAGGGAGATGGAGGAGGAGGAATCTAGTCCAACATTTGGGCTTAACCTAGAGTCAAAGAGATGGCAATAAGGTAGAGAAAAGAAACCCTGAGTTCAGGAGATTCTGAACATTTGAGTGGGAAGCACCTAGAAAACGTGTTAGTGTCTGAATTATTTAAAATGCTGATGAGAGCATTGACCCTCCATAGCCTGAAGAATGCAGAGGCCTCAGCAGACCTCAGCCAACTCTGAGGGCAGATGATACAGATGGTACCTGGATTATGTTCAGCTGGTATAAGGCTCATTTGCTCTTCTCCAACACCTTTTGAATCAGGATAAACCTTTTAAATGCATTTTCACTTTCCTGAAAGGCCATATAATGTAGTGGTTAACAGCCCAACATATAAAGACTGTAGAGATATAGATTCTAGTGTGGCCGTACACAGCAATATGACCATGTGCGACAGGTTTAACCTCTTCATGCCTTAGTGTCCTCACCAGAGAAACAAAAATAATGGTAGTCCCCAACTTTGTGGAGTTGTGTTGGGACATTAAATGAGTTAATATACACAAAAAGTTTGAGATGAGCCTTGGCATATGGAAAGTATTATGTCGTGTTGAGTTGCTCAGTTGTGTCAGACTATTTTGCAACCCCTGCCTCTTGAGAAACTTATATGCAGGTCAGGAAGCAACAGTTAGAACTGGACATGGAACAACAGACTGGTTCCAAATAGGAAAAGGAGTATGTCAAGGCTGTATATTGTCACCCTGCTTATTTAACTTCTATGCAGAGTATATCATGAGAAACGCTGGGCTGGAAGAAGCATAGGCTGGAATCAAGATTGCCACGAGAAATATCAATAATCTCAGATATGCAGATGACACCACCCTTATAGCAGAAAGTGAAGAGGAACTAAAAAGCCTCTTGATGAAAGTGAAAGAGGAGAGTGAAAAAACTGGCTTAAAGCTCAACATTCAGAAAACGAAGATCATGGCATCCGGTCCCATCACTTCAGGGGAAATAGATGGGGAAACAGTGGAAACAGTGTCAGACTTTATTTTGGGGGGCTCCAAAATCACTGCAGATGATGATTGCAGCCATGACATTAAAAAATGCCTACTCCTTGGAAGAAAAGTTATGACCAACCTAAATAGCATATTAAAAAGCAGAAACATTACTTTGCCAACAAAAGTCCATCTAGTCATGGCTATGGCTTTAACCAGTGATCATGTATGGATGTGAGAGTTGGACTGTGAAGAAGGCTGAGAGCCGAAGAATTGATGCTTTTGAACTGTGGTGTTGGAGAAGACTCTTGAGAGTCCCTTGGACTGCAAGGAGATCCAACCAGTCCATTCTGAAGGAGATCAGCCCTGGGATTTCTTTGGAAGGAATGATGCTAAAGCTGAAACTCTAGTACTTTGGCCACCTCATGAGAAGAGTTGACTCATTGGAAAGGACTGTAATGCTGGGAGGGATTAGGGGCAGGAGGAGAAGGGGGCAACAGTCGATGAGATGGCTGGATGGCATCACTGACTCGACGGACGTGTGTCTGAGTGAACTCTGGGAGTTGATGATGGACAGGGAGGCCTGGCGTGCTGTGATTCATGGGGTCCAAAGAGTCGGACACAGCTGAGCGACTGAACTGAACTGAACTGGACTATATAGCCCGCCAGGCTCCTCTGGCCATGATATTTCCCAGGCAAAGAGACTACAGTGGGTTGCCATTTTCTTCTCCAGGGGATCTTCCCAACCCAGGGTTTGAACTCATGCCTCCTTCCTTGGCAGGGGGGTTCTCTATCACTGAGCCACCAGGAAAGCCTGGAAGGTACTGTAAGCTCGGCTACTTTTATGACTTCCCTAAAGTGATAAGGGAAAGGAAAGCCGTATTAGATGGCGAGCTTGAATATCCCTTTTCTTATTTGGCAGAAGCAGAAGCAGACTGTCCCCTCTCCATCAGAGAGGGCCCTCAGGTTAGGGGATGCCCTGAAGGTGCTCCGCGCCATGCTGCCGACTGGCCCAGGTACTGTGCCCTTCCTTGCTGGCAGGGCCTTAGGCGGACAGCAGAGCACCAGACTTTGACCAGCACATGGGCACTGAGGATGCTCTGTTTTCACAACTTTTCTGTCTCAAAAATTAAGAAGGCATGGAAACAGGGTAAGCCTGCTTCTCTTTTCTTCCTAAACCTAAACCCTTCCTAAACCCTCCTCAACCACAGCTTCTTTTCCCTAAATATCCACTAAGCCCTTGGGTCAGAGTTGAGTGTGATGGGGAGGTGTGTGGCACATGGTTATGGGTCACTCATTACAAGATGAGAGACTCACCCGAATGACCAGTGGTCAGGGGCCGGGAGGGCAGTGAGGGCTGGAGCTCTCATCAGGTTGGGGCTTGGGCCAGCAGAGAGCCTTTGCCCAGTGGATTCTTAGTCCCATGATGGGCTGGGTGAGGAGGAGATAGGATGCTGGAGTGGGGGAAGAAGCAGCAGGAAGGGCCTACGGCCCCTGCTGGTGGGACAAGGGTGCTTAGACACCAGCCCAATACAAGCCCAGACCCTGGA
>SJYV01021009.1:0-14805 GCA_006410875.1 Neotragus pygmaeus | reverse complement strand
TGCTATAGACTCAGACTCTTACAGATGAAAGTCGTCCTTGATTGCGTATTACTGGTGAACAGGATGGTTTGAGAAAAGGTGATTAGAATACTGCAGAATGTGCTTCTCCTTGCCCGGGCTCTCTCACTTCCACAAGGTAATGCATTCTGCTAACAAAACATATTTTTTCTCTAAGAAATTGGTTGTTGTTGTATCCAAACCATCCCTCTCCTCTCTGCTATCTTTGAATCTCATGGGCAAGACAAACAAAAGAACATAGTATATTATCTCATAGAGACAAAAATTCTATTGAGTTTCATGGTTCTGTGCTTTAAGATGGTTACAGATTTGATTTTCCTGGTAGACAGGGACAAGGGTCCTCGTAAATTTGAGGCTATTATAAGACCCCCTCCTAAACACTACTCTACACTACTCACTTGGAACCAGGGCCATCAGTCTTGTCCCAGATAGGATAATTTTTCCCCCTAGGAAAGCTTCAGTGATCCCTGATGGAACCTGGCCCTTTGTCCATAGAATATGGTTGAATTGTATCTTTTGTCCTTTCAGAATTCCCCTTTCAGTATTCAGATACAGCAAACTTCCTACTACACCTGCTTTCATTCAGCAGGTGTATTATCTGCACAATATCAAAAATTGTTAGGTCTGCTCAATTTTTTTGGTAGGGAACAGGAAGACCTTATAATTATTAAGTCCCAATTTTTCCAACCTCCAGAATTTTTCAGTAGATCTCTACCATGATGACCTCCTGTAGTGTCCTGACCCAGATTTCCCTTAACTTGGTGCCACTTGTCCTGCAGGAGTGGATTCCTTACAATCAAAGCCAGATCATCTGGGATGGAGTCCTGGCTGGTAATGACCAGCTAGTGACTTAACCTCTTTGCCTCAGTGCCCACAGATGTAAAATGAAGATGATGATGGTACCTGCTTCATCGGATGTTGGAATACTAATTGTGTTGATACACCAGCTTCCCTGGTGGCTCAGTTGGTAAAGAATCTGCCTGCATTGCACAAGACCTGGGTTTGATCCATGGGTTGGGAAGATCCCCTAGAAAAGAAAATGGCAATCCACTCCAGTATTCTTGCCTGAAGACTTCCATGGATGGAGGAGCTTGGTGGGCTGCAGTCCATGGGATCGCAAAGCATCAGTTGAGGACTGGCACATAGCAATTGTTCTAGATGTTAGCTGGTATCTGGCCCCATACATGAGAGGTGATGTGCAGGTGAATTCTCTGGACTACTTCTCACTGCTCTGCATGGGATAAATTACAGGAAATATAGGCCTTTGCTTGTGGTGTGAAGAATGATTTGCACATTTGGAAAAGGACAGTGGTCTCAGATTGACAGGGTGCACTTCTAAGTTGATCCCCACAATGCACGTAAAATATAAAAACCCAGTTCATGCATTTTTGTTCCCCAAAGCTCCATTCCCCAAGGCACAGGGAATTTACCATCCCCTTGGGTAGAGCGGTCAGGCATTATCCCTGTCTATTCTATAACTGACCTTGAGAGGCGGAGCATAAATTGAAAGAAGTGGAGGCATGTCTCCTGTGTGTTGGAAGGTCCTCCCATCCAATAGTCTTATTCACTCAAAAACATTCATTGATGGACTTCTTTGGTGGTCCAGTGGCTAAGACTCTGAGGTCCCAATGCAGGGGGCTCGAGTTCTATTCCATGTCAGGGAACTAAATCCCATATGTGGTACTAAGAGTTTGCATGCTGTAATTAAAGAATCTGCATGTAACAAAGATTGAAGATCCTGAATGCTGAAACTAAGACCTGGTGCAGCCAAATAAACAAAACTTTTTAAAAAAGCATTTATTGAGCACCTACTGTATGTCAGGCACTGCAGTAAGTCTGTAGGTTCTGATATATAGTGGTAAACGAGACAGATGTGGTCTTTGATCTCTTGGTGCTTATATCACCAAGATTCAACAAACTCAGCATCCTATTAGAACTTCTCATTAAACACCTCTTCTTTCAAACAGCATATCCAAGATGATGAGCCTACATGAGCACAAGATTCTGAAATGCCCCACAAATTAGTGAATCACCAAAGAAAGGTAACATAACAGCCACTATAATTTTGATGATGTGCAAACTTTGCTGTATTCTGATACTTTTTTGAAATTAGATCATGCATGTCTGGACAGGTCTGTATTTTTCACAAATATTTAATTAGACTGAATGTCCCATTCCTCGAGCACATGAAAAACAGACGCCTTCACTTTACCTAAATTACTTGTGTGGCTTTGTTGGTTTTCACTTACTTGCATGACTTCTTTGTATGTGTCCTTTGGTGTCTCATTAGTCGTCTGTCTTTTCTAACCCTCTGGACTGTGAGCTTCATCAGATGAGGACACTCCCTAAATCTGTGTGCATCCCACTGATGACATTTCCTAACTGACTGCCCCAGGCCCCTAGGGAGCAGGACCAGATCAAGTTAGAGGGAAGGAAGGTCTTGTCTGAGTCCTAGTGATATGTCTGAGCTTTCTCTCGGGGTCCTGCCCTGGGAGCCGTTTTCTGATGCTTAAAAGAAAACTGTCAGAAAACTGTTTGATTCCATTTATACAAGGTACTGAGAAGAGTCAAATTCACAGAGTCAGAAAAATGCATTGGTAGATCCCAGGGGTTGGGGGTGGGGAGGGGTGCGGAGGGAGAATGGGGTGTTTGAGTTTAGGAAGGTGGAAAATTCAGGAGATGGATGACAGTGAGAATTGCACAACAATGTGAATGTACTTACTGCTAGTACTGAGTACTTAGTACTAAGTGCTTAGAACTTAGTACAGTTCAATATGGTTAAAACAGTATGCTTTATATTGTGTGACTTTTACCACAATAAAAGCTTTTTAAAAAAACATAAAAAGGAAAACTGTCAAGAGAAGGAGGTCCTAACACGGCCCTCACCTGTGATTCTCTCAGCTTCTCTCAAGTGACCTGATGGAGTGAAAACTCCAAATCTTCTCCCAGCACTAACTATCTCTGCTTCCAGGAGTCATAGGCAGAAAGCTGGAGAGTTGGTCCTGTTTATGACTGAAGGAACTTACCTGCTAGGAAGCCGAGAAGAGGCCAGGAGTCCCGGGGCTTCCCGTAGGTTCACAGACACACACACACACACTTGCCTCATCCCATCTGTACCCACGAAGGAGAAACAATTCATTGTGGCGGAGAAGATTCTAGGGGTGAAGCAGACAGAAGGGAAAGGAAAGCATCATAGAGGGGGCAGGACAGAGAAAGGAAAAACTCACAGATGGAGAAGGACACTCGTGGTAGGGAAAGAAATTTTATTTTCAAGCTTTAAGAGAATAATACAAACAACAGAGAGTTTTAAAAAACCCTAAAAACTAGTTTAAAAAAGTACTTGACAGTGTCCCTTTAATACCCACGGATGACGCAGCCATTGTGCAATGACAAGGAGAAGCTGCAGGTGACCACCCTGTGGCCTTCCCTGGCAGGGTCCCAGACCAGCAGGTGGGCTCAAGGGACAGTGCTCCCTGCGAGGGTCCCTGGGCCCTCCTTGTTGCCTGGGAGGGACCAGGGAGCTTGTAGCACTGAGGGACTAGCCGAACTGCCCCTGGGGATGGGCCCCCACAGAAAGGAATACTAAGATGGGTCTCTGCTCCACTCCTTGGGGACACATCTGGCCAGCTTCCTTCCGTTCACTGCAGCAGCTCTCCTGGGAGACCCTGGGCAGGATGCAACCTGCCGTGGGGGGCCCTGGGGTCTCAGCATGTGCCAAACCAGGTGGGGCAGTGACACAGAGCGTGTCCCGGCCATGGGTGGGGTTGCGTGGTCNCAGGGGTGCCCGCAGCCTCCTCTTCTGAGGTGGGGGCGTTGGCCTGGGTGGACGAGGAGGCCCGGGGGTTGGTCCTGCCTCCTGTCTTTTGCTCCTCCAGGTCTTTCGCCTTGTCATAGTTCAGCACTTTCCACTGCTGGTTGACAGCCTGCCACCGTTTGAAGATGCGGTACACAGAGGGTCCCTCATGGATGATGAGGCCTGGGCAGCAGGGAGAAGAAACAAACAGAGGTGGGTAAGAGACAGCAAGTCACTGCCAGGAGGAACCAGCCTCCCTCTGTTTGTGAGTGGGTAGAGGTGATGGGGGGCTTCCCTGGTAGCTCAACTGGTAAAGAATCCATCTGCAATGCAGGAGACCCCGGTTCAATTTCTGGGTTGGGAAGTTCCCCTGGAGAAGGGATAAGCTACCCCTTCCAGTATTCTTGGGCTTCCCTGGTGGCTCAGACATTATAAAGAATCTGCCCGCAATGCAGGAGACCTAGGTTCAATCCTCGATTTGGGAAAATCCCCTGGAGGAGGGCATGGCAACCCACTTCAGTATTCTTACCTGGAGAATACCCATCGACAGAGGAGCCTGGTAGGCTATAGTCCATGAAGTCACAAAGAGTTGGACACAACTGAGCGACTAAGCACAGGGGTGTTGGGTGAGATGACTTTATATTGGTTTGACCTGTTCTTTTCAAACCTGCCTCTCAGCTGTGGGCTGCATGGTAACCATTCCTACATTTTTAGGCTCACTAGTCTTTGGAAGCAGGTGGAAGGTGGCCACACCGAGTGCATGACACAGCTGGGCACATAGTCCTTGGCTATTCCGCCTACTTCTTGGCCTGACAAAGTCCAAATTCATTGTCCATTGAGGCACAGTCTTAACACAAATAGCGTTCCCTCCTGCGATCATGTGTCTGTGGCACCCAGCACTTAGCAGATAGATGTTCAATGAATCCTGTGCTTTCAAATGTACCATAAAAGAAACCCTGTAGTAATTCCATACCTGCTGAATGTCCAAAATTCCACTGGCTCACTTTTGGCTATTTAACAAATAGCCCAATGCTACTGAAATACACAGGCTTCCATGGTGGCTCAGCAGTAAAGAACCCAACTGCCGATGCAGGAGACCCAGGTTTAATACTTGTGCCAGGAAGATCCCCTGGAGAAGGGAATGGCAACCCACTCTAGTATTCTTGCCTGGAAAATTCCATAGACAGAGGAGCCTCGTGAGCTATAGTCCATGGGGTTGCAAGAGTCTTAACATGACTTAGCGACTAACAACAACAACTGAAATACATAGCTGAGAGACAGCACTCTGGCCAGGGGCAGTGTAAAACCAGTAAAGAGCTGCAAGAGGCAACCAGGAAACTAAACACAAATTGTGTGCCTTCTATCTACTCAGTGCTAGGATAACAGTGAGCAGGGCAAGCAGAGTCCTGCCCTCAGAGAGCTGGATTTCTAGCAGATAGAAACACAGTAGCTACGAAACCAAACCAGCAAGACTATTTCAGACTCTGACATATATGGAGAGAAACCACACAGGCTTTGGCATCAGAGTCTGTTTTCCCAGCAAGTAGGACAGGAAAGAAAGTAGGACATAATTGTGGAGTCTGCAAAGCGAATGGTTACCACAGGGAATGGTTGGCCCAGGGAGTCTAGACCCAGAAGGACAGAAATAAGAACATGCAAGGGATAAGGAACATGAAAATTGAAAAGTAGAAAGTGATAGGGTCGATGTCAAGAGGTCTCTATGAATTTGGAGAATTGCGAGTCAGAGAACTATAAGGATAGGGAGTGATGATCAGAGAGTTGGGTGTTCAGATTTTGAAGGGAGGTGGTTCTTGGTAATGATAAGCTCTATGGAGTGACCACTTGAGCAGGGCTGAGGTGACCTGGAGGTCAAAGTCTTACGGAATAAGATAAGGAATAATGAGGAAGCCAAGGAGTTGGGTAGATTAACTGCATCAGCCATCCTCAATGCTCAGACCAAATGCCCTCCTTGTATACAAATATACATACATATATGTTTATATAGTTTCTATAGATATAAAATATGGGGTGCTAAGTCTTTGTTGCAGCATGTGGGCCCCTCATCACAGCGTGCAGGCTTTCTCTAGCTGTGGCACTTGGGGTCTTCTCCTGTTGTGGACGCACAGTCTTCTCCAGTTGTCACTTGAGGGCTTAGTTACCCCTCAGCATGTGGGATCTTTGTTTCCTGGCCATGGATCAAACCCACATCTCCCGCACTAGAAGGCAAATTCTTCACTACTGGACCGCCAAAGAAGTCCCTATAAAAATATATTTTAATATCCCCTTTTCTGTTCTGAAATGAAACTTATATAAGATAGCTAAGCTACTATGGTTTCTTTTAAAAATTAATATAATGCCCTAACAGACAATGTGAAGAAAAACAAAGAGCAAGTCATTTATAACAAGATAGTACAAATTTCAATATTAATGCTGAGGCACAACCACTTTAGAAAAAAAACCCAAAAACCTCATATATTTTCAAAATATCCCCAGGGATTAGTAACACCTCTTTTGAGAACCACTAATCTCCAGAGATCCCAAGGACAGGACAGGTGGGAGGGAATGTGGGAGCCAGGTGCAGGGGGATGTGAGGAGTGAATGAATCACAGCCACCAGCAGCATCAAGAAGGGGAGAGGACTCTGGTATCTGGTGACATTCGCTTCAGAGGGGCTGGAGCTTCTGAAAGATGAAGGAAGAGGCAGTCTGGAGGTGGTAACAGGGAGCAAGGAGAACGCCACCCCACCTCTGAGCTCCCAGGGTACAGTGTACAAGAGACACGGCAGCCACTGCTTGAGACGGCCGTGCAAGAAACAATGTCCTCAGGAGACAGCTATATTACAAAATTAAAGGATGAGGAAGGAAACACTTGGAGGAGAGGTTGCCAATTGTGCACCATGAGGTCAAGAGGGCATGCGGAAGAGCTAGGAAGACGGGGATGAGCAAAACAGGAAAGGGATGGTTGTGCATATGGTGAAGGTGGTCAAGGAGGCCAGACCCACACTGAGTGAGATGACTGGGAAGAAGGCACAGCGGGATTCAGTTGCAGTGCTATATATTGAGGGGTGCCAGTACTTTGGCCACCTGATATGAAAAGCTGACTCATTGGGAAAGAACCCTGATGCTGGGGAAGATTTGGGGCAGGAGAAGGAGGTAGTAGAGGATGAGATGGTTGGATGGCTTCAGTGACCCAATGGACATGAATGTGAGCAAACTCCAGGAGATAGGAAAGGACAGGGAAGCCTGGCATGCTCCAATCCATGGGGTTGCAAAGGGTTGGACACAACTGAGTGACTGAACAACAACAAATCAAAAGGCAACTGGTCTAGTCCCTGCAGGGAAGAACTGACTCATAGGAGTAAACAGCAGTGAGTCACTCCAGCAACTCCATGTCAAGCAAAGTGACTGGATGGGAACATCTCAAAGCCTCTTCTACCTCTAACATGCTGTGATTCTAGGAGACAAGACAGCCACCCACTGCTACTCTTTCCTCTAGGAAGGGCTCCAATAGCTCCTGAAAATGTACTTTGTGCAACAGGTTTTTTAAGGTTCATAAAAGGAGATAGTTACCCTGTAGCCCAGTTGTTTCTAATCCTCTGGATCATGGACCCCTTTGAGGATCTGATAAAAGCTAGGACCAAATTCCTGGGGGAAAAAACACCAGACACAGGGACTGTCTGTATGATTTTACGGGGCTTATAAGTTTCCTTTGGACCACGAGGGGACCCCTTGATCTCCTGCCTGGTTCTAGACAAGAAGACTTTCTCTCTGCCCAGTATCCTACCCTCTCCCAGTGTGCTAACACTCACCACTTCCTTCAACCTTGTGAATACATGCTTGTGCACCCTTGGCACTGTTCATGGGTTCAGTCACTCCACAAGTCTTGTTTGAACACTGCTGTGCTCTTTTCCCTAGATTGTAAGCCCCTCAAGGACAGGGGTCAGATATGGTTGAGGCTTGGGCAGTGGATACAGTATTGAGAGCTTCATGAAGCTTTGGTGATGACAGAAGACATAAGGGCCTCTGGGAGGGGAATTGGGATCTTTTTTAAAGCCCCAAACTCACTCTTTCCAGCAAGAGTCACTCTCCTTGATTCTTAATTAGCTTCTTGATCAGACGGTTTTACCCTGATTGAAGAGGGTGGCTTAAATTTTGGGTCTGAATGCTACCTCCTAATTATCTGTCTAGTGTTCAGGAAGTAATTAAACCATTTTAATGGATAGGTGGCTGAAGGGAAGGAAGGTGCACCTGTTTTTGTAGATAATGCATATTTGGCAATAGTTGGAAAAGGACAAACTACCTCATTCACATCCACTCCCTAGCGCTCTCTCTCTCTCTCTGCTTCCTGCTTGACAAATTACCTATTGATTCCCTGAGCAGCAGAGTTTGTTTTTTGTTTTTTTTTTTAAATGAGGGAAAGTGGGTGGGGCTCATCTGATAAGGACAGGTGAACTGGGCAAAGCTGAAGATACGGGAGAGAAAGAAGAGGAAGGGGGAAACGGATGGAGGGAAAGAGAGACTAAAATTAGAATAGGAGGGAAGAAGGCTATTGGTGAATGGAGGCAGAGAAGTAGTAGAAAAACAATACGGAAAATTTGAATGCATGGCAATATCAGAAACTCAATATGTTTGGTTTTTCTTTCTTTAACCAAACAGAAATTTATTGTCTCACAGTTCTGAAGGCTTGAAGTCCAGAGTAAAGGTGCCTGGCAGGCCTCTGAAATCTGTAGGCGGGGACACGTTTGTTCTGTTTTCACACTGTTGGAGTATAGTTGCTCTAGAGTGTTGTGTTAGTTTCTGCAGTACAGCAAAGCGCATCAGGTGTACGTTTACATCTATCTCGTCTTTTTCAGATTTCCTTCCCATTTAGGTCACCACTGAGCGCTGAGATGAGTTCCCGGGCTATACAGGAGGTACTCAGTTATCTATTTTATACCTACTGGCATGGATTGTCATTTCCTTCTCCAGGGGATCTTCCCAACCCAGGGATCGAACCCTGGTCTTCCACATTGTAGGCAGACGCTTTACCATCTGAGCCACCAGGGAAGCCCAACATAGTATCAGTGGCGTGTATATGTCAATCTCCCAATTCATCCCACCCCCTGCCCACTTTGGTATCCATATGCTTGTTCTCTATGTCTGCGTGTCTATTTCTGCTTTGCAAAGAAGATCCTCTATAACATTTTGCTAGATTCCATATATATGTGTTAATATACAGTATTTTTCTCTTTCTGACTTACTTCACTCTGTATGACAGGTCCATTCATGTCTCTCGCAAATGCGTTTTGACTGAGTCCCTTTCTGGGGTTTTTCATATAATTTGTTAGTAACCACCTAGCAAGGTGCCCAACCCTGGGCTGCTCTCCCTAGACACAGCTCTAGAAGAACTGCTGCCTCCATCTTTCTAGCGTGACTCCGTCTTCCAGGGGTCCTCTTCTGGTAGGCGCTGTAGGAGGTCAGCACCCTTTGTTTGTTGCCATATCTCTCCCCCAGCCTCCAGGTGAAATGGGCCTTTGCTCAGCCCATGAGGATGGAATGGAAAGTGGCCTTGTGAGTAGGTGGTCCTGCCTGTGCGGTTCCCTCGCCCCAACTCACAGTGCTATCAGGAAGTTCTCCCTGATCTAGAATCCCAATCTTCATGTGATGAAATTTGGCCCTTGGTTCTCACTGTGTCCACAGCAGTGAGATACAGCTTAATTCAGCTTAGTATTATTTCCTGAGTACCGACTGTGTGCTTCCCTGATCCCTCTTCTGAGCAAGCATTTCTGCTCACTTCTGTGAGCAACCACCAAAATTGGGTTCTCATGATGGACAGAATTAACAGGCTAAGGCCAGCTGAGAAGTATGTAGACAAGAGCTCTGGCCCCTTCAGTGACACCAATCCCACTTGCCACCCTCACCCCTTCTCTTGCTAGTATCCTAATTTAAGTGGCATAAAGTTTGCAGACAACTTTACAATGGTGTGGTGTGTGCGTGCTGAGTCGTGTCTGACTCTGTGAAACTCCATGAACTGTAGATCACCAGGCTCCTCTATCCATGGGATTTCCCAGGCAAAAATGGTGGAGTGGGTTGCCATTTTCTTCTACAGGGGATCTCCCTGACCCAGGGATTGAACCTGCGTCTCCTACATGGGCAGGTGGATTATTTACCACTGCACCTCCTGGGAAGCCCCCAAATCAGGGAGCTTATGGAGACAGATTCCTGGGCACTACCCTCAGGTAATGTTTTAGATGTGGATCACCCTTGAGCAGCACTGCCTAGAACATGGTCCTTATCCTGGCAGACTGCGTCGTGGAAGCCTTTGAATTATGATCAAAGAACCAAAAGTAATAAAAAACACTCGATTTCCAGATGTGACAGACACAGAAGCTAAGGCAACTGAAGAAATGGATACTTCTTCTCCAAGACCCAAAGGTGTTTGAGTCCCACAATTTAGAGTCAACTCATGGATGAACGTGCACTGAACATTAAGAGTACCTGCCACTTACTAGCCTTGTCTCTTGATCTAAGTTAATTCCTCTTTCTGAGCCCCAGTTTTCTCATCAGGAAGTGGGGCTGCTATCCCCTTCCTAATAGGGTTGTTATGAGACTGAATGAGGTGATGAATCCTTTGCTCTGATGCCTGCACTGTGCCAGGCACACATTTACACTTGATACCGCACGGTTTTGATTGTTTTGGGGAAATTGCAGAACAGAAAAAGTCCACTCTTATCTCCTCCCTCATCCTCCTACTCCTTTATTGCCAACCCCATTCCCAGCCACAAGCACCTGCTCTGCTGTCTCCTAACTGTCCTTCCCAGCCCTCGGTCTGAGTCATTGTTTATAGATGAATAACAGGCTAGACCTGAAGGAGCTCTGTAAACCAGCTGATTCTTCACGTGTCCCAAATATCCTTGCACTGCTATAACAGAGAGGTCCATTTCTGGAAGTGTTCATGAAGTTATGCCCTAAGAGACTATAGACTTCGTTCATGAGTTCTTGGGAGGCTTAGCACTCTTCTCTCTGAACAAATACTAAAAGGACCACATATCTCCACCACTCTGGGTGGCGATGGTGGAGGTCAGGTGATGATGGTGATGAGAGTCAATATTTATTGAATGTTTATTAGGTCCTATCATTAAAAGGGCTTTGCAAATAGGGTCAACTTATCACACAAACCCAGTGAAGAAGGTGATGTTATCTCCAGTTTACAAAACAGGAAGCTGAGCTCAGAGAGCTCTTTGCACTCAGGTGGAGCCAGGTGCCTGGCACTGAATATGAGCATGAGTCAAGTCAAGATTTAAGAAATGGGTACAGAAGGGAAAAGTGTGTGTGTGTGTGTGCGCGCGCGCACGTGTGTTTGCCTTACCATGCTCTCTTGTATTTTCTATCAGCCAGAGATAGAAGATTCAAAAGCCTAGAGAACTGTGGAGCCACAAGATGGAAGGCTCTTGGGTCTCTGAATCACTGAGTGGAGGAGAAACCCGCACCCCACTGCCACCCACGACTCACAGGAACTACTATTGGGTTGAAACACTGAATTTGGAAGCTTACTTTTCTATTTGCTGGAGTTACAATACCTTTGGGGCATGTTAGGGGCCACAGAGAAAGGCAGTTGTGGCTCAACGGCACATTTCATACGGTTCCCAAAATACATTCACTGGCCTGAGCATCCACATTATTTACCAGATTGCGACTATTTCTAGTCAAAACCCATCATCAATGAACAGACTTGCCATTTCTGAATGTGTTCCAAAAACTGTGCTGGAGGCACTGAAGGCAGTTCCTAATAGGCGTTCCTAAAATATTTTGAGCCCTGTCAGCACAACTGGAATAACTGAATTGGCTCCCAAGGGGTCTCCTTTGAGGGGAACAGTGCTCGCTTGGTGTGTCTGCTCCTAAATCATCGTCTTCATCCTCTGCACATCCAGCAGCTCAGGAGTGGAGAGAGGTGACCAGGCACAGGAAGTGGGGGTGGGGTGAAAGGGAGGTGGTAAAGGAAGAAGGCGAAGATTACAAGCTGAGTTAATCCAAGCCAACAAGCACCTCCGGTATAGCACATGGAACTCTGCTCAGTGTCATGTGGTAGTCTGAATGGGAGGGGAGTTTGGGGGAGAACGCTCAGTTGCTCGTTCGTGTCCGACTCTGACCCCATGCACTGTAGCCCACCAGGCCCCTCTGTCCATGGAATTCTCCAAGAAAGAATATTGGAGTGGGTAGCCATTCCCCCCTCCAGGGGATCTTCCCGACCCAGGTATGGAAACCGAGCCTCCTGTGTTGTCTCCTGCATTGGCAGGCAGATTCCTTACTACTGAGCCACCTGGGAAGCTCTCGAGGGAGAATGGATACATGTATATGTGTGGCTGAGTCTCTTTGCTGTTCACTTGAAACTATCACAACATTGTTTGTTAATTGGCTATTCAGTTAAGTTCAGTCGCTCAGTCGTGTCCAACTCTTTGTGACCCCATGAATCATAGCACGCCAGGCCTGCCTGTCCATCACCAACTCCCGGAGTTCACTAAAACTCACGTCCATCAAGTCAGTGATGCCATCCAGCCATCTCATCCTCGGTCATCCCCTTCTCCTCCTGCCCCTAATCCCTCCCAGCATCAGAGTCTTTTCCAATGAGTCAACTCTTCGCATGAGGTGGCCAAAGTACTGGAGTTTCAGCTTTAGCATCAGTCCTTCCAGTGAATACCCAGGGCTGATCTCCTTTAGGATGGACTGGTTGGATCTCCTTGTAGTCCAAGGGACTCTCAAGAGTATTCTCCAACACCACAGTTCAAAATCATCAATTCTTCGANCATGTCCATCACCAACTCCTGGAATTGACTCAAACTCATGTCCAGCGAGTCAGTGATGCCATCCAGCCATCTCATCCTCTGTCGTCCCCTTCTCCTCCTGCCCCCCCATCCTTCCCAGCTTCAGAATCTTTTCGTGAGTCAACTCTTCGCATGAGGAGGCCAAAGTACTAGAGTTTCAGCTTTGGCATCAGTCCTTCCAAAGAACACCCAGGACCAATCTCCTTTAGAATGTACTGGTTGGATCTTCTTGCAGTCCAAGGGACTCTCAAGAGTCATCTCCAACACCACAGTTCAAAAGCATCAATTCTTCAGTGCTCAGCTTTCTTCACAGTCCAACTCTCACATCCATACATGACCACTGGAAAAACCATAGCCTTGACTAGATGGACCTTTGTTGGCAAAGTAATGTTTCTGCTTTTGAATATGCTACCTAGGTTGGTAACAACTTTCCGTCTAAGGAGTAAGCGTCTTTTAATTTCATGGCTGCAGTCACCATCTGCAGTGATTTTTGGAGCCCCAAACAAATAAAGTCTGACACTGTTTCCACTGTTTCCCCATCTATTTCCCATGAAGTGATGGGACCAGATGCCTAATGGCTTTTTAATAGCAGTGGTGATTTATATTATTCATGGCTTGTTCACCATTTCAGGAATTATCATGCCACTGGAACTGCAATGAAGACACTTTATTAGTATTATCATGCTCCTTAATAATCTCCATTCTGTTGACACCACTTGATACTATTCTGGTGATTTGATCTGCCTTCAGCAGTTCCATAAGAAATGTCTTTATAGTCTGAATTATAACCATTGACATTTACTTTGTTACTGTCACATTAAAAATAAGAGCTGACACAGGACCAGAGTGCAGGGTTTTAATATTTCATATAACAAATGACATAATCTTCTCTGGAGTGTCCACCTAGTCTGTAAATGACTCAGTTTGAAGGCACTAAGACAAAAATCTTACTTCTGGGGATGATTATTTTATGTTAACTGTATAATTGTCAAGTTTATCCTATGCAAAATGTCTGATTAACATAAGTGACAATTTCATAGTCTACAGAAGTACATTTTAATCTTTCTATTTCCATGATATATAGAAACATATTATGAAAATTAAGTTCAAATATAAAAGAATGAGACCCTTCAAAATCATCAGTTTTTATATCAGATTAACACAGAGACTGCCAAATATTGAGCTTGTAAAGAACCAAAATATGCAACATGTTATATCTCTGATGTATTAAAAAATGTATACCAAATCATTGTACATGTGAAGGTTACACTCAATATGCTTTTTTTCTCAACACATTTTTGTTTTGGCAAATCTTCCTTAATGTTGGTCCCACCTCTTTCTTTTTTTTTTTTTAATTTCACATATGATATTATACATGTTTCAATGCCATTCTCCCAAATCATCCCATCCTTTCCCTCTCCCCCAGAGTCCAAAAGACTGTTCTATACATCTGTGTCTCTTTTGCTGTCTCGCATATAAGGTTATCGTTACCATCTTTCTAAATTCCATATATATGCATTAGTATACTGTATTGGTGTTTTTCTTTCTGGATTACTTCACTCTGTATAATAGGCTTCAGTTTCATCCACCTCTTTAAAACTGGTTCAAATATATTCTTTTTAATGGCTGAGTAATACTCCATTGTGTATATGTACCACAGCTTTCTTATCCATTCATCTGCTGATGGACATCTAGGTTGCTTCCATGTCCTGGCTATTATAAACACTCAATACGCTTTTTTTCTCAACACATTTTTTGTTTTGGCAAATCTTCCTTAACGTTGGTCCCACCTCTTTCAACAAGAGAAAAAGAGTCCAAAGGCCTTCAATCCCTGCTCCTCATCAGGCAGGATAAACTGGAGACTTGAAGNTCAATACGCTTTTTTTCTCAACACATTTTTTGTTTTGGCAAATCTTCCTTAACGTTGGTCCCACCTCTTTCAACAAGAGAAAAAGAGTCCAAAGGCCTTCAATCCCTGCTCCTCATCAGGCAGGATAAACTGGAGACTTGAAGTCTTCAGAATTGAGTCCAAGGTATATCAAGTTGAGAAATAATTCACATCAGTGTCTAAAGTGTGTCAGTATCAGTAATCTAGACATTGGTGGTGAATTTTTTTCATTTTCTAGATCTGACCACCTCTGTCTACTTCTCCCTCTCCTCTTGGCTGTATAACTCCGTGAACACCTCGGAGTGGC
>SJYV01021008.1:0-17574 GCA_006410875.1 Neotragus pygmaeus | reverse complement strand
CCTTGGGACGTCCTGTGACACTCAGTACCTCTGTACACGGATGACCCCCCGCCTTGGGATGTCCTGTGACAGTACAGATGTGCACGGTGACTCCCCCATCTTAGGAATCACACCCGCAGTTGCCACATGGAGTGTTCCAGAAAATGCCTATCCAGCCAGCTTGGCTGAAGTGTTAAGACTTTGTATCTGTGCTGCTCGTTCTATTGAGAGATGTATTGAACTTTCGGCGTATAACTGTGCGATCGTCTCTCTCCACACAGCTCATTTGTCTGTTGCAGCTCTGTTATTAGACACATAAACACTTCACATGGTTGTGACCTTTTCGTGAATTGATTCCTTGAACACTATGAAATGCCTCTTCTATTCCTAGTGGAATTATTTGCTCTGAAATGTACTTTTTCTGATGTCAGCATGTTCTCTCGTCTTTCTCTGGATCAGTGTCAGTGTGAGCTCTTTTCTACCCTTTCAGTTCAGTTCAGTTCAGTCCCTCAGCCGTGTCTGACTCTTTGTGACCCCATGGACTGCAGCATGCCAAGCTTCCCTGTCTATCACCATCTCCCGGAGCTTGTTCAAACTCATGTCCATCGAGTTGGTGATGCCATTCAACCATCTCATCCTCTGTTGTCCGCTTCTTCTCCTGCCTTCAATCTTTAATAGCATCAGGGTTTTTTCCAGTGAGTCAGTTCTTCGCATCAGGTGGCCAAAGTATTGGAGCTTCAGCTTCAGCATCAGCCCTTCCAATGGATATTCGAGATTGATTTCCTGTAGGGTTGACTGGCTTGATGCCCTTATAACTGAATCACTTTGCTGTATACCTGAAACTAACAGCAGTGTAAATCAACTATATTTCAATTAAACTTTTTTAAAAAANCAGCATCAGCCCTTCCAATGGATATTCGAGATTGATTTCCTGTAGGGTTGACTGGCTTGATGCCCTTATAACTGAATCACTTTGCTGTATACCTGAAACTAACAGCAGTGTAAATCAACTATATTTCAATTAAACTTTTTTAAAAAATAAAAAAAATATTCCTCCAGGATCCTAAAGGGCTCACTCCTTCTCTTCACCAGACCTCTACTAACGTGGGACCCTTTAGAGGAGCCTTCAAAATAACACCCCCACTGCTCGCCCCTTTATTGATTGCTCCATTTTCCTTTGGAGCATGTTTCTCTGTGTTAGACATACTTGCGATTCTTGCTCAGGGTCTGCGCCCCCAGCTAGAATGTGATTCCACGCAGTGCAGAGCTTGCTCTGGTTAACGCTGAAACACAGGGCAGGCCAGCGCCTGGAATTGCATTCTGCTCGCCGTGAGTGAGGAGGGAGTGTTCGAGGCCCGAGGAAATAGAGTACTTCTGTTCCTTCCTGGTGAATTACAAGGTGATTCTAAAAAAAAACAGAAGATTTTTAAAAAATGTGACTCAGCAGCTATTACTGAGAGTGTAACAGGCAGGAAGGCCAGGGATCTCCTGGAAATAGGCTGCCCGTGTCTCTTAAAATTCTGTGTTGCTATGACGACACCTGGTTCCACCTGCACTTTTTCTTAAACCTTGAGCTAACCAAATGTCTTCTTCTTATGGAAATGTTTTTCTTAAGCTGTTAATAAAACTATGTATTTGCTTTAAAGCTTGCCTTTCTTCAAAATGGTTCCACCTAGGACTAACTTTTTTTCTTTTCCCAAACCTTGGGCTAACAATAGCTCGGCAAACCAGCGTTCATATCAATTGTTTTATGGCTGGGGGATGACTCACCTGGCGCCATCCTACCTCAAAAATGCATTTTTTGGAGAGGCGCCTGGTGAACTTCAGCCTTGAGGTGTCTCTCTTATCTTCGACCCCTTCTGACATCTGTGTCAGAAGCTTTCTCTCTTTTTCACTTTAATAAAACTCTGCACCACAAACGCTCTTGAGTGATCAAGCCTGGTCCCTGGTCCCAAAGCTAAATCTTCAGAGATCATGAATCCGACACTGTTCACTGTAAGCTCTCATTACCTGCAGATAGATTGCAGCCGAATTGTAAAGAGTTGGTCATGACATTTCCATGATGCTACAGACATGCGCTAAGCACCCCTCCTGTCACACACACACACACTGTGATCTTCACTCTACATCATTCCAGGTCTTTGGAGCTTAGCTCCATCCGTGGTTGAAATGGTACCCATGATGCATTTCTTTTCTTTCTTTCTTTCTTTTTTTTTAATTTTCAAGGCCATTTAATAATCAGTAATGGTGGATAAAGGTCATTTTTTTTCAGAAAAATTTCAATCTTGATCCTGAATAATCACAACAGAGCTTTATTAATGTTCTAGTATATAATCAACAAGTAGTAGGCAAGAGAATTCTAACTTCTATTTCTGACAAAATTTACAGAATATCCATGGCCAAATCTGACAGAGTAAAGGAAGATTCCACTGATGATACTGGTTCAATAACACATTATAACTTCAAATATTTCCTACAACTTTTTCACATGATGCTGAATGACATAATAAGTAATTATAGTCTTTAAACCCTTTATATTTTCATAAAATTTGCAAATATTTCCAATGAAAAAATTTACTGCTACACACACACATATGTTTACAACTATCAACTGTTACACATCTTGGAATAGTCTACTTTAGGTTAAACTAAAATTGCATTTTCTCAATTTCCTTGAAAATATTTCCTTTTGTAGTTGTGCAGATAGTCACAGAAGTCAGTTCTTAAGTCACTTCATATGAAAATGAAAGCCGCTCAGTTGTGTCTGACTCTTTGTAACCCCGTGGACTGTACTGTCCATGGGATTCTCCAGGCAAGAATACTGGAGTAGGTTGCCATTTCCTTCTCCAGGGCCATGATGCATTTCTTAAAAAATATATTTTTTAAAAGTTTATTTGGCTGTTCTGGGTCTTAGTTGCAGCATGTGGGATCTAGTTCCATGACCAGGGCTCAAACCTGGGCCCCCTGCATTGGAAATGAAAGTCTTAGCCACTGGACTGCCAGGGAAGGCCCCCACAATGCATTCCTTCATTTCCTCAAGACTTTGGGAAGGGGCAACACGAATATAAATTTCTTGATGTATCTTTATCAAGAGTCACTTGGTGGGCTGTCTGAGGATTTGAGAGGCTACTTGGCTGAACTATGTCCCCCCGAAAGATATGTTGACGTCCTGACCCCTGGAACCTCATGTGACCATATTTGGATATAGGGTCTTTGCAGATGTGATCAAGTTGAGGTGAGGTCATTCTGGATTAGCGTGGGCCCTAAATCCAGTGCCTGGTGTCCTTATGAGAAGAGGGAGATTTGGACCCAGACACACAGACACACAGAGGATGGATGCCACGTGACCATGGAGGCAGAGACTGGAGCAATGTGTCCATAAGCCAAGGGTTGCTGGCCACCACCAGGAGCCAGGAGGGCCTGGAGCAGGTGCTCCTGAGTCTCCAGAGGGAACCAACCTGCCCACACCTGGATTTCGGATGTCTAGACTTCAGAACCGGGTGAGAGCACATTTCTCTTGTTGAAACCACCCAGTGTGTGGTGATTTACTACAGCAGGCCTAGGGAAACGAGTGCACCACTATTCCAGAGACAGCTTCTTCATCTGACCAGAACACTGAATCCTGCATCGTGGAAGCTTCGAGACTGTGGGGTGGAAGGAAGCTAGGCATCCATCTGCAGAAAATGAAGCTGTCTGAGACTTCTGGTGGCCGTGGGACAGATCACCCCATTGCAAGCTTGTCACCGTGTCCTCCGCAAAGCAGAGTGAGCCGAAGACCTCGGTGTCTGATGTGCCACAGGCCTGCCTGCCTGCTCACTCAGTCGTGTTCGACTCTTTGTGACCCCGTGGACTGTAGCCCACCATGCTCCTCTGGCCATGGGATTCTCCAGGCAAAAATACTGGAGTGGGTCACCATTTCCGTCTCTGGGAGCTCTTCCTGACCCAGGGATTGAACCCCCGTCTCCTGTATCGTAGGCGGGTTCTTTACCGCGGAGTTGCCTGGGAAGCCCATTGTGGCCTGAAGACGTGAACTGTTGGCAGCTCCCTTAGGAGTGCCATCGCAACACGCTGCTTTCAGCATCCTTGTGCTGCGGCAGGTGATTCACTTGGATACTGACATGGATGCAGTCTTGTCACTAAGTGGGGACTGCAGAGGGAGCTTCATCCTCGGGGCCTCTGATGCCTGCAGCAGACGCTACAGGTGCAGGCGGCACGCGTCCACCTCCCGACCCTCATGAAGAGTTTCCTGGGCCACGAGCTGAGGGACGCCGGCACCAGGCTACGTCTCTCGTCGGTTTCCTGGGATTTCCTTCCTGGAAGGTGATTCATGCTGCCTCAGACACAAGCTCCTGCTCCGCACCGTCTTCCTGTTCTATCCCTTTGTGTCGGCAATAAATATTAGACCAGGTAGCAATTTGTCTTTTTTTTAATTTTATATTGGAGTGTAGCTGATTTACTGTGTTGTGGTGGTTTCAGGTGTACAGCAGAAGGGTTCAGTTATATCTATTCTTATTCCGATTTTTTCTCATTAGGTTATTACGGAGTATTGAGTGGAGCTTCCTATGTTATACAGTCAGTCTTTATTTTTTAAATAAACTTGTTATTTTGTATTGGAGTATAGCCCACTAATGAGTAGGTCCTTGTTGATTATTTTATACACAGCAGTGTGTGGATGTTAATCCCAAACTCTTAACTCATCCCTCCCCACTCCTTCCCACTTTGGTAACCGCTGTAAGTTTGCTTCCTATGCTTGCGAGTCTCTGTGTGTCTTGTAAATAAGTTCATTTGTACCAATTTTTAAAAATAATTTTCTTTCTTTCTTTTTGCATTTCACTGCTGCGCACAGGCCTTCTCTAGCTGCGGCTGGTGGGGGCTCCTCTCTAGTTCCGGTGCCCAGGCTTCTCACCGTGATGGCTTCTCTGTTTGTGGAGCACGGGCCTAGGACCCTCGCGCTTCGGTAGGTGTGGTTCCTGGGCTCTCGGGCACAGGCTCAGTACTTACAGCACATGGGCTTGGTTGTTACGAGGCATGTAGGCTCTTCCAGGATCAGGGATCGAACCCGTATCTCCTGCATTGACGGGCAGATTTTTTACCACCGAGCCACCAGGGAAACCCCTACCAATTTTTAAATTCCTCACATAAGTGATCTCATATGATCTTTGTCTTTCTCTGACTTGCTTCATTTAGTACAATCGTTGCTATGTCCACTCACACTGCCAGTGGCATTATGTCATTCTTTTTTTATGCCTGAGTGCTATTCCATCCTTGTCTATTTCTCTGTCGTGGACATCCAGGTCGGTTCCATGTCTGGGCTGTTGTAAATAGTGCTGCAGTGAACACTGGGTGTGTGTGTCTTTTGGAAGCACCGTTTTCTCCAGATATGTGCCCAGGAGTGGGATTGCTGGGTCATATGGTAGCTGCATTTTTAGTTTTTTATTGAGCCCAGGGAGAGGCTGATGAAACGATCTCCACACCATAGTCACAGAACCCAGTGGTGCAGACTGCAGCACACAAGCCCAGGGTAACCCTTCCAATCACAGGAGGCGGGGCTGCACCGCAGGGACAGAGGACTCACGAATCTCAGTGGCTAGAACAGAAAAGGCTCATTTCTTGCCCCAGATACGTGTCCACCGGGGCTTGGCTGTAACCTTGCCCCGTGTGATCTTCTGAGATCCAGGCTGATGGAACAGCGTCTGTCTGGAGCACTGTCTGTGGTGTGGCCAGTGCTGGCTGCTGTAACAGAATACACTGACTGGTGGCTTAACCAACATTTATTTTTCACAGTTCTGGAGGCTGCGAGTCTGGGTTTGGGGGTGCAGCATGCTTGGGTTCTGGCAAGGACTGTCTTCCTGATTTTCGGATGGCTACCTTCTCGCTGTGTCCTTACAGAGCAAAGAGAGAAATCATCTTCGTAGTGTTTCTTTTTTTTTTTGGCCACATGGCATGTGGGGTCTTAGTTCCCCAACCAGGGATGGAACCCGGGTCATGGCAGTGAAAGCACTGAGCCCTAACCACTAGACCACCAGGGAATTCACTCTAGTGTTTGTTTATAAGGGCACTAATCTCATTCAGAGGAATTCACTCTCACGAACTAATTCCCTCCCAAAGGCCTCATGTCCAAATACCATCAGCTTGTGGGCTGGGGCTTCAGCATGTCCGCTGGGGCAGGGGACACAGTCAGGCCAGAGCACCATTTTTATGCCAGAAGGAATGANAGGAATTCACTCTCACGAACTAATTCCCTCCCAAAGGCCTCATGTCCAAATACCATCAGCTTGTGGGCTGGGGCTTCAGCATGTCCGCTGGGGCAGGGGACACAGTCAGGCCAGAGCACCATTTTTATGCCAGAAGGAATGAACTCTGGAGAGAACCACATGCTGGCTCTTAGGTTTCTGCTCAGAAATGACACGTGTCACTTCCTCTCATATTTCATTGGTTGAAGCAAGTCACATGGCCAAGCGTGATGTCACCAGACAAGGATGTGTAAACTCATAGGGAGGGGAAATGAAATGCTGCAGTAAGCAGTGAAATGTGAAGGCAAAAGGAGTTCCTGTTTCTAAGAAAATGAAGTTGAATTTTTTTGGAAGACTGGATAACAGCAAGTCCCTAAAAATACTGTTGAATTATATTCAACTCAGATAAGTGAAGACACTGGCGAAATCATAAATATCTAGGATTCTGTGTATCAGCTGCTAACGCAGTGCCTTTCAGCTCTCATGTTGAAGAAACCAAGAAATTATACACAATCTATCACAGGTGTAGACTGTGCATGGAAGATAGGGAGGCATTTGATTGGCATCTTCCCCAAACCAAAGGCTCCAGGCTTCACTTAGAAGCCACTGTGGACTCATTCAGTGTTCAGACCAGGAAACAACCCACTCCAGGTATTTTAAGTAGAAGGGGATTTTGTAGAGGGAGTGGAGTGCTTACAAAAAGGCACAGACATCAGGGGCTGATCCAGGCCTGTGCTTTATGGCCCTACCCCTACAGCAGTCACCCAGAAGTCAGAGCTTGTTCCTGTCTGATCACCCACACCATGAAGCAGGCGAGCAGGCAGTGGGGCTTAGGTCCAGCTACTGCCAACATACATGTCTGCCAGAGTCTGGCCCCCACTGCCCTAATCTTCTTGGAAAGATTACCCCCAAGGCTTGCATGGATATGTTTAATTTGTAAAACCTTATGTGCAATGGAATCCTAGCTGCAAGAGAGTCTGGGAAATGCAGGCTCTTTATATTTTTAGTGTTCCTACCTCTGCAAATAGATAATGAGTTAATGAGGGTTGAAAGAAGCTATGTATCCAGTAAAATTGACAAATTTTACTGAATATACTTTTGAATATACTTATGAATATACTTTTATATGTAAATATATTTTTCTTTTATAGAGTTTAAATTAAAATAAGTTGTTTAAGGGTGCAGATACTCCAATGATAAAATGTTATGATTCCTGACTTTCACCAGTTTCTTCTTGAAGAACAAGACCCCAGTGCATCAGGTGATGAGGTATTAACATAATTCAAAATATACAAAAAGCTTGCTGGGTAACAGGGTGCCCTCAGGAGAAGTGCTGGGAAGGGAGAGCTGGCTGACTGCAGAGAGAGTGGATGTGACCCAGGGAACTCTGCTGATAGTGGAAACTACTACTTAAAGATAATCAAAGCAGGTAGCTCTATCTCTCTTCCTAATTATAAAAGAGCTTTTTTTTTTTTTAAAGAGCAGAAGCCAACAGCTCTCTTCCAGGGGCAGTGCCTTCTCGTGTTTGGTGACAGAAAGTGTCCCCTGGGCGCACCTTGCTCAGAGTAGGAGCCCCACCCCGTGCCCTGGAAGCCCCGGGTTTCGCATCTCCAGCTCAGAGCTGGGACTCTGAATATTTACTGAGTGATCAAACGCATGATTATCCCTGATAGCTGAGGAAACCAAGTCTCGGAGAGACTGCACACCTCACTGAAAATGACAGGGCTGGGTGGAGGTGCAGGCAGGACTCCCAGCTGGGGGTCGGGGTCCACAGCGCTGAGGCTACAGGAATGACTGTGTTGATTTCTCCGTGAGAGGGTAATATTTTGAAGCAAGGCAGTCCTTGATTTGCGAGGTAGCGTGGGACTCTAAAAATGACTGCCCCAAGGTGAAAACAGGCAGAACCACCTTAGTCAGTGGGTGGGGGCGGTTTGCAGGATACCATTAATACACTAAAAACCACTGAAGTGTAACTTTAAAATGGTTAAGGTGGTGAATTTTATGTCACGTGAACTTTGTCCCAATAGAAATTGTTTAATGAACAAGCGGNCCTCAGTGCAGAAAATGATGAGGGAAATGGAAAAGGCTGAAAGATGAGACTTAAGGCTGAGGGATGGAGACACAGGTCTGAGGTGGAGACACAGCTTAGCTTCAGTGAGTGAGAAATGAACGGTGAGAAGCCACCCTCCTCTGTGTGCAGACAGCACTCCTGTGAGGTGCGGGCTGTCCTTTCCTAAGCTGAGACGGCCAGGCTTGGCGCAAGTCCCTTGTCATCAGAAGTCTTCCCCGACCACACAAGCCCAGGTTTAGCTCTTCTTTCCCCAGTCAGCTGCTGCACCTCAAGTCACTTAAGTGTTGGGTACTTAATTATACTTCATTCCTGGGGTTTTAGGTCTGACTTGCTGACTAAATTTCTTGTCCTCTGAAGACGAGAACAAAATCTCCCCTATTTTTCCATCACCATCCCAGCCAGCTAACCTATTCCTACTCACTGCTTCTGCGACCTAATATTGATGACTTCCTTTGTTCTCAACCTTCATACAATCACCGGATGCAAATTGTCACTCATGAGAATCCCATAAGATAGAGAGTATATGTTTTAAAAGGTAGGAGAACCAGGCAGCAAGCTCCAAAGAATAAATGAAATCAACCTAGTACAAATATTTTGTGTTCACCGCTACATTCATCATCATCTCCACCACCACTAACATTTATTGAGCATCTACCAAGTGCCAGGTACATGGATCATCTCATTTAAACCTCACAATCACCTTATAAGGTCCCCATTTCACAGAAAGAAATGAGACTTAAGGAGGTTAAGTAGCACCCAGATATTAACAGCTAGTAAGTGGCAGAAGATGAAAACTCTAATACAATAGGAAACACTAATAAAGTTGAGTTATGCTAGTAACCAGATTAAAATAACTGTGTTGAGGGAAGGAGGTAACTCTAAAACAGAGCAAGGGGTGGCAGAAAAACCCTGGGCTAAGAGGAGTCAGGAGACCGAAGTTTTGGTCCCGAGCAGGTTTAGATCTCTAGACCTTAGTTTTTTCTCCGGGGAAATGAAGGGGTTACAGTTGGGTAGCTTCTAAAATGTATCCCAGCCTCAAAATTCTGTACTAGAAATATCAATTTCTTGATATGATAAGAGACTTACTAGCATCATTTTTAATATAGATGCATATATTCTAAGGAGTTATTGGAAGTATTGGGGCAGATAAATCTGGGAAATGGGAAGGTCACATGGAGCTTTGAGAGTGAAACAAGGAAAGAAATGACAAGGAAAGAGACATCGGGGAAAAATTCATGCTAAGGTATCGTCAATAAAATGAGTAAAAGGAAAGAGCAGATGAGTCATGTCTGTGTACTCGATCGCTAGCAGATTCGCCCGGCTTTGGGGGGAAGCACCATCACAGCAGGAAACGGAAATGCTGAGTCAGGAGAGGGCTAAAAGTGGTGAACGATCTTGAAAGTGATTCTTGGAGGTCCACAAATTACTAACAGGGGCAGAAATCTTTGTCCAAGCTTTTTGAGTGTCTGCAGGCAAAAAAAGACCAGATAAATTATTTTTTTCATCCACGAATTTCTTTTTCTGGGCATAACAGGAACATAGCTACCTAACAGGAGCTTTTGAAAAGGAAAAGTGTGGAATAAAAAGTTGTTCTGGCATGACATTCTAAAAATCACCGGAGCCAAATAAAATGTTTGGTGATATAAGAGTTACATTTCCTCAGAGAAATGCTTATGAATGGGGCCGGGGTTGGGGAACGAGGTATCTGAATGTGGTATATGTATAAATATTAGGAGGAAATTGTTGAGGTCTGCGTCTTAGGGGTTTGGCTTTTTTTTTTTNCGGGGAAAGTGTGATTGTTTCATGACCTTCAAACAGTAACAATTTTCTTCTTGGTTATAATTGCATAGAGAAATAAAAAATAGTAGTACAACTAACATCATTCTAGTACATTCTAACTTAAAAAACTAGAGGCACTGAGAATTAGGGTGCTGTTTCTTTGCACAAAGGTCACACAGACACTAAAGTTGGAAAGATACGAGAAGGTGAGCACAGTTTTGCACAAGGGTGACACAAATTCATGAAGCGCTCTGACTTTTTACAACAGAGTGGACGTAATGCCCCAGAACTGTACACTTGGATTTTCTAGTTCATGTCTTTAACCACAGTTTTAAGGAAAACGTATCAGAGTAGTTTGAATAGCGCTTGCCCTCTCCTCATGGCATAACTGCCAATAGGGAACGAGCATCTTTTCTCTGCCATGGTGAATGGCCATTGTCCTTTCTAGATCTGGACGAGCCTCCAACGTGGCCTCCGCACGTTCCGTGATTTGAAACATCTCTGGCTTCCTTTACCGTGAAGGATTTTGTTGGCACCACTTCCTCAGAGCCTTCCTCCGTCTCATCACTCACCAGCCTCCTCAGCCGTACACTTCTGGCCCTGGAGCAGCAGCGGAATCCACATCTCCCGCCAGTTCTTCGTTCCAGAATTGTCACACGCATGCTAAGTCCCTTCCTCCTCGACCCAGGGATTGAACCCGCCGGGCTTCTGTCTCCTGCACGGGCAGGCGGGTTCCTTACCACTAGCGCCACCTGGGAAAACCGGTTCACTCCAATCTCACTTTGAGCATTATGAGCAGTTTTGGTACCTTTTCTGCGCTTCCACCTTTTGGCCAACTCCCTGTGTCAGTGATACAGTTTAAAATTTTTTATTTATTTTACTTTATATATTTTTAGGTCAGGTCTTAGTTGCTGCACGTGGGACCTTCGGTCTTCACAGAAGCATGTGAGTCCTTTAGGGCAGGCGGCTCTTCGTTGTGAGATCTAGTTCGCACCCAGGGATTAAACCCAGGCCCCTTTGCATAGCGGAGCACGCAGTCTTAGCCACTGGACCACCTGGGAGGTTACTCCATTGATACATTTTTGTAACACGTTAAGTGGGTTTATCACAGAAGGCAACACCACTGCACACTTTGCTGGCTGTGCAGGAACTGGGTAGCAGGTGTGCATTGGGCAAGACTTTGAAAGCGGCGCCATGAAGGGTTGGTGCAGGCTGAATGGCCCGCAGCGGTTTGTACTCGAGGCCGTCACTCTCGTTAACACACCAAGTGACTGATATCCGAGCCTGCAGGGACTGCTGTCCCACGGTAACTAAGCTCTGCCTGTCGGAGCTGTGTAAGCGGGGGCGCCTACCTTGTCACTTTCCTTCCGTCTTCCTGCTCCTTCGCCCCCTGCAAGTAGGAGCCAGCCTGGGCCCCGTGCCGCACGACTGAAAGCGGAAGGGGCCTCTGGGTCTTTCAGACTTCGGTTTTCCCCCTAAGTTCCCGACAACAAGGATGTGAGGAAAAGGAAGGAAGAGCTGCCCTTGTGGGCAAAGTGTCCTGGAGAAGTGGTGGGTGATGAAGTATCCTGGGCTGCGGGGAGAGGTAGGGGAGGGGTCCCGGGCCTGCTGCCCACCAGCCCCCAGAGAGCAATGCAGGGGGCTATGCTCAGGGGCAGGACCCCAGACAGGCTCACCAAAGCAGCCCTCGAGGCGGGAGCGGCGCTGCGGCGTGGGGCCCAGGGGCTGCGGTGACCGGTGCGGGTGGGTGAGGAGTGGCCAGCAGGTCCCATCCCCCCCCCCCCAGGCCCTGCAGGAGTCCTGTTCTACTCAGGAAGGCGCAGAACTCTGGAACGGACTCCTGCGATGTGCCAGCCCGTGGAATCGTGGGATGGGAACTGGGGTCAGAAATTAGNGGGGGGGCCAGCAGGGCCCCCTCCCCCCCCCCCCAGGCCCTGCAGGAGTCCTGTTCTACTCAGGAAGGCGCAGAACTCTGGAACGGACTCCTGCGATGTGCCAGCCCGTGGAATCGTGGGATGGGAACTGGGGTCAGAAATTAGGCCGTTACAGAAAATGGAGCTGGTGGAATGGCCCGCACACACGTTTGTGGCTAGGAGTCATGCCTCTGGCAAGCACAGCTGTGCACCGTCATGAGCTAGCCTAACCTGATGGCTTTATCTGATGCCCACGTTAGTGAAACAGCTTATTATCACTGCAGTTTGAAGACAGGGCAATAGTCGAAGGCAGAAGTAACCAGCTTAAGATCTCAGGTAGCAAGAACATAGGAAGAGCTCAAACTCAGGTGATACTGCACGTCTAGAGCCTTTTAACCATCAAGACAGTGTGGGCTATCTCCCCCACATCCCAGTCTCTAATGTAGCACCAAGCACAGAGGGGCTGCCATTGCTCCCTCTCTCTCCCAAACATCCCCCAGCAGCCACTCTCTGAGCCTCCACTTTCCGTCTGTAGTATGGTGATCACTGGCCGAGTGACAGCATGGTCATCCAAGTATCTGCTTGGAGGGTTAAGTATCCAATTGTTCACTTTGACAAAACAGTTTCTTCCTTTACTTCGAGGGGTGGAAGCATTTTACAGCCCCCTGCCCCAAATTTCCAGTGGGACTATCTGGCGAGGCATCCTTCTAGGTGGGACTTTGTCGAACCTCAGTGCAACCATCCGTTTTCAGCATGAAGGCAGAGTGGACATGTCCACAATTTTATGGACAAGATAAACCCCAATTTTGCCCTGAAAGTGACAGGACGTACTGTTTCATTGGCAACACATACTATTTCCTTGACCCCAGTAGGTGCTGGAATCCTCTGCACTGCCAGTCAGCCTTCTTTAAGTCTGACAATTGCTGTTTCTCTATCCTAAGCAATTTTGTATTTAGTTTCTAAGTCGAGCAAGAAGTGGCCGTGGTTAAGCCACTTAAGCTCTCTCTCTGTCTGTTCCCCGCTCATGAAGACGTGAGACACTGTGTTTAGAAGCATGTTGCCCAGTACTGTCTGGAGAAACTGCACCACAACCTGGAGGGTGGGAGGTGGTTGGATGCTGAAAATAGGCCGCTGGGATTAAGTGAGGTTGGGAATCCCTATGCTAAACAAAGCTTAAGAACAGGACTTTTCCGCAGAACGTGAGATTTTTGCAAAAGCCACGTGACTCTCTAGGGGGCGGGGAGCTGTGGTGTTCCCCAAATTCCTTGGCTATGGCAAGTTTCGGTGGAACACTGACATCGAGCCAGTGTGGGGCTAGAGACCTACAGGCGATGCACGGAGCCACCAGCACGGAGCAGACCCAGGCGCCCAGTAAACCGGGGCCGTGAGTTTTGCACAGCTGGCGACCAGCGGCTCTGCTGACGGTCCTCACTTCGACCAGGTGAGGACTCCGCAGACATCCACCTGCCTCGCTCGCAGGCTTGTTGGATACCTTTCTCCCGCTACTAAGCTGCCTTTGGAGGGGTCTGGAATGTGAGGCTGGCATGGCAGGGAGGGGTGAGCAAGTTCTGGCTCTGATAGGATCCTGGTGCTGCCACTACCAGCTGTGTGACCTTGGGTGAGTCCCCTAACTTCTCTGTGCCATCTTCCCCTTCTTTACATGAAGCTAATGAACGAAACTGCTCCGGCAGCTCTGTGAGGAATACGTGAGATAAGGCGGTAAAGCTGCCGGAACAGTGAGAGATCACTCACAGCAGCTCTTGTTAATGTTGCTATTATTAGTGACAGTGATGGCAGTGCTGGAGCCCAGTCTGCACTGAGCCCTGATCCCGGGTCTGGGAGGAATGTAGGGCCTTCTGGGCACAGTTCTGTTTAGTTCTGAGGCATATACATAGAGGTTTCCCTTACTGAAAAGCCAGGACCAGATATCTTGTTTAAATTGCATATTTCTTCAGCTTAAAAACAAATGTGGTAAAATATACATAAAACTGGGACTTCCCAGGTGGCGCTAGTGGTAAAGAATCCACCTGCCCAGGCAGGTCGACATAAGAGACACAGGTTTGATCCCTGGGTCGGGAAGATCCCCTGGAGGAGGGCACAGCAACCCACTCCAGTGTTCTCACCTGGAGAATCCCAGTCAGAGGAGCCTGGCGGTTTGCAGTCCACAGGGTCGCACAGAGTTGGACACGACTGAAATGACTTAGCATGCACGCACTCATACATAAAATTGAAGCATTTTAAGTGTACAATCGGTGGCAACCATCACTACTGCTGCTGCTGCTGCTAAGTTGCATCAGTCGTGTCTGACCATGTCCAAACAGAAAATTTCTACTCTAAACAATAACTCCTCGTCACCCCAACCAGAGGCGCTGCTCTGGAAGGAACTCCTCCTCTGAGCCCCGCCTTTCCCCAGAACCCAGTGCCCCCTCGGCTGTCACTTGTCACACACACCACCAGAACGCAGCCCCCAGCAGCAGCTTCCGCCCTAGCATTTACTCAGACTTGAAGCCAAGGAGTTCAGCAAGTACATGCTTCTTTAACCTCATCTCTCAATACTGCGCCTTCACAATGAAAAAGTCAGGTGGACAATCACATGTGATGCAGTATTCTGGACAGGATCCTGACGCAGAAGATACATACTGGGGAAAAAACGAAGAAACTCTGAACAAGTTGTGGACTCCAGTTAACAATAACCAGTCTATACCGTTAGGTCAATTGTAGCAAACGCAGCAACCACGTCAGATGTTAGTAACAAAGGAGATACTAACATGTCAATAACAAAGGAAATTGTGCTGTGTGTGGTGGTGGCATGAGGTGTAACATAGGTACCCCTTTACGCTTTGCAGCAAACCGAAAAATTTTAAAGTCTGTTAACAAAAAGAGTGAGGCAGGGGCTGCTGTGATGACCGCATGAGTCACAGAGCCCTCCTCTGGAGGGGGATCATACCTCCTAACTCGGCGGTGGGTTGCTCTGGTTCTCTAGAGAAAGGGTCCTGGGGTGGCCATGCCTAGCCTGCTCAGGGCCCGTCCCTCGCTTTACGGTGAAACTCGCAGCTCCTGCCCGCCCTTCCAGCATCCTGAGCATGCTCCCAGAAGACCAGGAGCCTGGTCTTCCAGATACCGGGGCCTACGATGGCGATCAAGGGGGCACGAGGGCCAGGCGGTTCTCACCGACGAGAGCCGAGTCCCTTCTGGAGGAGCTGCATGGAGCCCTCCAGCTGGATGGGCTCCCCGGATGCATGGACCCTTCCCGCTGCCTGGGCTCCTCTGGGTGCAGGAGCCGCCTGGTGGAAGGCCTGTGGGCTGTGAGGTGGACACCTGGGTCCAACCCTGGCTCCTTCGCGCCCAGGCTGTGCGGCTGACGCCCCTCTACGACGCCGACCCCATACCGCTGCTAAGACCTAGTAGACGACACAAGGCAAGCGGTTCGCTCCGCCACAAGCCCGCTCTGGACGGCTGGCCCCGGAAATCAGACAAGGACAGCGGGCTCTGCTCAGCGCGTGATCCGCGGTTGCTTCCCGGGCTGGTGGAACCGGGCGCCCGCTTTCCGGAGCCGCCGAGTCCCGCCTGGCCTCCGCCCCGCTTCCTAGCCGGCGGCGCGTTCCACGCACCCCACCTCCCCTGGCCTGGGGGCAGCCCTGGGTCGGTCTCACAGGTGAGGGCACTGAAGGCCGGACGGCGTTTCCGGCGGGCTCCTTGTTCAGGGTTGGGACTTGCCCACGGCGGCGGCGTGCGGACGCGGCAGTCCCCCGGCAGCCTGCGAGCTTCGCCGGCCAGGAGCCCGTCTTGACTCCAGAGCGCTTTAAGCCCTTCACCCGGGTTCGCGACCGCTGCGGTCACGTGCCCCGGCGTCGGCGCGGTCACGTGCCCCGGGGAGCCCGGACGCCCTGGGATTGGCCTATCCCTGCCAGGGGGGCGGGAATCTCTCTCCGAGATCTGCGACTTTTGCGTGAATCTCGCTTGCCCGCGAGACTGCTGTCTAATTGGTGACTTTAAGCCCAACAATGCATCGGGCGTGGCGGACGTGCATCTTCGCGCGCCGCTCGCGTCATCTTTCTGAGCCCGCCTGCGGTTTGCGGTCCTTCTTACCCGGAAAGCTTGGCTCGGCTCACTCGTTTCTGGCGAATGGGACGAGTTTCTCAAAACTTACGGGCCTCCCGTGGCCGTCCCTGCCCTGGCCCTAAAGGCCTTGTTCCCGAGACCTCCTCCGAAGCCTTGGGTTCCGCCCTTGGTTTTGTCTTGGCCTGGGTGTCGCTCCAAGCCCTGATTTGAGATTCATTGTTCCATCGAGACTAGGGATACTTAAGCCGGGGTCTTTTACTGGACTTTCTGGGATTCCCTTCAGATTATATGGAGGATAGGCCGTGTAGGAAATGGCAATGCACTCCAGTATTCCTGCCTGGAGAATCTCATGGACAGAGGAGCCCGGCGGGCTACAGTCCATGGGGTCGCAAAGAGTCGGACACGACTGAGCGACTAACATGCAGGCCGTGTAGGAGCTCCTATGGATTGTTAGTTGGGGGGGGGCGCTTCATCAGGTTTATATGCTAAGAATCCTCGCAGGACTAACGGGGCCCCACTTAGTCCATCCGTTGGATTTTTTTTTTTTTTTTTCCTCAGCATAGAATCTGGCACAGATGTTCAGAGGTGCTTATTAGAGGGAAGAGACTATCCTAACGTTATTTCTCCCAGTTACCCTGTGCACACGCCTTAGTCTACTCCAAAGGAACACTTGGTATTACATGTATACAACTTTTGATTGCACAACTGCCTGGTGGGATCAGGCTCTTTTTTCTGGCGGATGGTTTCAACTGTTCATTCTTCCATCCGACTTTGATTGAGCTTGTAAACTAGCCAGTCTAGGGGTAGAGCACAGCGCCAGACCCTGGAGGCACGGTGGTGAACAAGACGGGCTCAGGCTCTGTACCCAGTGAGCTCACTGTCTATGGGAGAGGTTAGACCTGAGGGATAGGTCGTGAGTGCCTCTGGCTGGGTCACCAGGGAGATCTGAGACTAAAGGATAAATAGCTAATAGCCGAGTCAGGGTGGAGGTGGGAGCAGCATGGGTAAGATTCCAGCTGTCACAGGAGGAGAGGAGAGAAGGTGGCAGGGCGAGCGTTTTGACCCTTGGAGGGTTGCTGGGAACATGCCGACCAATGAGAGGAAAGTGCAGAACCGGGGGTGCTCTCACAGGAAGAGCTGGCTGGCTGTTTATGTGAGCGGTTCAAGGGCAGGAGGGATTTGGGCAGACTGACGAGGTAAAGGGAACAGCTGAAAAAAGGCTGGTTGTGGAAATCTGAACATTGGCAGGAGCCTCTCTGGGCCTCAGTTTGCCCATCTGTAAAGTGTGGGGGCTGGACCCATCATTAAGGTCCTCCTACCTGTGATTCAAATTGAGCAACACTTGAGTTAGGTGAGAATTTAGAAGTGATTACAGCGGGGAAAGAGAAGGAAGGGAGACAGGAGAGAGTGACACAGACACAAAGGGAACACTGGGAAGAGCGGGACTCGGGCCTGCCTGGTCAGAGAGCCAGCCCTCGGTTCAGGCCCTCGGTCATCCAGCTATGGGACCTTGAGCTGCTGCTGCTGCTGCTGCTGC
>SJYV01021003.1:0-12901 GCA_006410875.1 Neotragus pygmaeus | reverse complement strand
TTTTCTGAATATTGAGCTTTAAGCCAACTTTTTCACTCTCCTCTTTCATTTTCATCAAGAGGTTTTTTAGCTCCTCTTCACTTTGTGCCATAAAGGTGGTGTCATCTGCATATCTGAGCTTATTGATATTTCTCCCGGCAATCTTGATTCCAACTTGTGTTTCTTCCAGTCCAGCATTTTTCATGATGTACTCTGCATAGAAGTTAAATAAGCAGGGTGACAATATACAGCCTTGACGTACTCCTTTTCCTATTTGGAACCAGTCTGTTGTTCCATGTCCAGTTCTAACTGTTGCCTCCTGACCTGCATGTAGGTTTCTCAAGAGGCAGGTCAGGTGTTCTGGTATTCCCATCTCTTTCCGAATTTTCCACAGTTTATTGTGATCCACATAGTCAAAGGCTTTGGCATAGTCAAGAAAGCAGAAATAGATGTTTTTCTGAAATTCTCTTGCTTTTTCCATGATCCAGCGGATGTTGGCAATTTGATCTCTGGTTCTTCTGCCTTTTCTAAAACCAGCTTGAACATCAGGAATTTCATGGTTCACATATTGCTGGAGCCTGGCATGGAGAATTTTGAGCATTACTTTACTAGCATGTGAGATGAGTGCAATTGTGTGGTAATTTGAATATTCTTTGGTATTGCCTATCTTTGGGATTGGAATGAAAAATGACCTTTTTCAGTCCTGTGGCCACTGCTGAGTTTCCCAAATTTGTTGGCATATTGGGTGCAGCACTTTCACAGCATCATTTTTCAGGATTTGAAAGAGCTCAACTGGAATTTCATCACCTCCACTAGCTTTGTTCGTAGTGATCTTTGCTCCTCCCAGCCCCACATTCACAGATATTCTGGTGCAAACTCATCTTTTGTTGTCACCGTTTAGTTATTTAGTTGCTAAGTCTGTCAACTATTTGTGACCCCATGGACTGTAGTCAGCCAGGCTCCTCTGTCCATGGGGATTCTCCAGGAAAGAAAAATACTGGAGGGGGTTGCCATTTCCTTTTCCCAGGAGTCTGCCTGACCCAGGGATTGAACCTACATCTCCCATGTCTCCTGCATTGGCAGGTGGATACTTTACCACTGAGTGAGCCATCTAGTCAAACTTATTGCTATAATATGAATACTTTACTCCTTTTAATGCAGATGTTTATAATTCCCACATGTATTTACTCTGCTGCTGCTGCTGCTAAGTTGCTTCAGTCATGTCCAACTCTGTGCGACCCCACAGACAGCAGCCAACCAGGTTCCTCTGTCCCTGGGATTCTCCAGGCAAGAAAACTGGAGTGGGTTGCCATTTCTTTCTCCAATGCATGAAAGTGAAAAGTGAAAGTGAAGTCACTCAGTCGTGTCTGACTTTTGGCAACCCCATGGACTGCAGCCTGCCAGGCTCCTCCATCCATGGGATTTTCCAGGCAAAAGTACTGGAGTGGGGTCTCTAAATCTGTGTTGTTTTTCTTTTTTTGTGTGCTGTTTTTCTCATATAACTTCTATATTAAACATCTATATCAAAATAATTTAGTCTTTTCTTGATGAGTAAGGATCATAAACATTTGTGTTGTTTTCTCTTTTCTCTCTNGGGTCTCTAAATCTGTGTTGTTTTTCTTTTTTTGTGTGCTGTTTTTCTCATATAACTTCTATATTAAACATCTATATCAAAATAATTTAGTCTTTTCTTGATGAGTAAGGATCATAAACATTTGTGTTGTTTTCTCTTTTCTCTCTCTCTCTTTTTTTAAAGGATTTGTTATGTTTGGCTGTGTTGGATCTTTGTTGCTGCTCACAGGCTTTCTCTAGTTGCAGTGAGAGAGCTTCTCATTGCAGGGGCTTCTCTTCTCGTGGAGCACTGGCTCTAGCACGTGTGGCCTCAGAAGCTGCATCTTCTGGGCTCCAGAGCTCAGGCTCAGTGAGTGAGTGAATGAAGTCGCTCAGTCGTGTCTGACTCTTCGCGACCCCATGGTTTGTAGCCTACCAAGCTCCTCCGTCCGTGGGATTTTCCAGGCAAGAGTACTGGCGTGGGATGCCATTTCCTTCTCCAGGGGATCTTCCTGACCTAGGACTCGAACCCAGGTCTCCTGCATTGGCAGGCAGATTCTTTACTGACTGAGCTATGAAGGAAGCACAGCATTGTATTAGGAAAACAGTAGAGCAAACATCGATCTCAAAGTACCTATAATCTAGATACTGAATAAAAATCACATGAATAAAAATATAAATTCAAGATGAATAAGCACTACCAAAAGGAATCTACAGGGATATTATAAGAGAGTAAAACAAAGGTAGCTAATTTAGACCATTATATAGGGCAGGCCTCTATTTATAGGGAAACTCAAAGAATAGGTAATTTAGCCAGATGAAGAATGAGAAAACATCCAGGCAGAGGGAATCACATGTGCTAAAGCCCTGAGTGTACCAAAGAGCCTAGCATGTTTAGGAAATGAAGGGAAATCTGCAGGAGGCAGAAGTTGTGGGGGGCGAGGTATGTGAAGATGTGAAGTGTATGGGGCCAGACATAGGGAAGCTGCTATTATATTTTATTGATTTAGATTTTCCCAACTCACTGTGTGGATCACAACATACTGTGGAAAATTCTTCAAGAGATGGGAATACCAGAACACCTGACCTGCCTCTTGAGAAACCTACATGCAGATAAGGAAGCAGCAGTTAGAACTGGACATGGAACAACAGACTGGCNATGGTGACCTAAATGAGAAGGAAAATATGAGACATGAACTCTAGGAGAAGTCAAGCTGTAAATTCCACTTATGAACATTAGCTTCATAATTTTTTTTAACTTTATTTTACTATTTTAAATGACTCGTGAATAAAATAAGGGCAGGAAGAATTTAATAGCTACATTTCCAAAATCTACCTAATTAGCTTCATTGTAGTCATTCCCTGAAGTTACAATTCCAGGTTGAGTGATTTTTAACCCCTTCCACATGATAACAGGCTTTCCTGGTGGCTCAATTGGTAAAGTATCCTCTTGCAGTGCTGGAGACATGGGTTTGATTCCTGGGTTGGTAAGATATCTTGGAGAGGGAAATGGCAACCCACTCTGGTATTTTTGCTTGGGAAATCCCATGGACAGAGGATGGCTGAGTCTACTCATTTTATTTATTTATTTATTTATTTATTTTTAAGGATTATATCCTATTTTTTTCCTTTTTTTCCTTTTTTTATTTTTTATATTTTATTTTACTTTACAATACTCTATTGGCTTTGCCATACATCGACATGAATNACAGATTTCCGGGCTGTGTGCCCCGGTCAGCCTTCACTGAGGTTCAGGCTGTGTGCCGTGGGCAACCTGCGCCGAAGTCCGGGCTGTGTGCTGCAGTAGCTTTGCCCCGAGGTCCGGGCTGTGTTCTGTGGTTGGCTGGTTACAAGATTCGGGCTGTGTGCCACAGTCGCTCTTCACTGATGTTCGGATTGTGTGCCGTGGTCGCCCTGCGCCGAGGTCTGGGCTGTGTGCCGCGGTTGCCCAGTGTGGAAGTCCGGGATGTTTTCCACATTTGGCTAGTGACAAGTTCCAAGCTCTGTGCCACAGTTGCCCTGCACAGATTTTTGGGCTGTGTGCCGCGGTGGCACTTCACTGAGGTTCGGGCTGTGTGCCACAGTCACCCTGAACCGAGGTCCATGCTCTGTGCCATGGTCACCCTGCACCAAGGTCTGGCCTTTGTGCCGCAGTCGCCGTGTGGCGATGTTCAGACTGTGTTCCGCCGTCGGCTGGAGATGACTTCCATCCTGTTTTCCATGGTCGCTCTGCACCAAGGTCCGGGCTGTGTTCCGCGGTCAGCTAGTGACAAGTTCCGAGTTCTGTACCCCGGTCGCCCTGCATAGATTTCCCTGCTGTGTGCCACTGTCTCCCTTCATGGAGGTTCGGCCTGTGTGCCGCAGTTGCCCTGTGCCGAGATCCGGGCTGTGTGCCACGGTAGCCTTGANAGCTAGTGACAAGTTCCGAGTTCTGTACCCCGGTCGCCCTGCATAGATTTCCCTGCTGTGTGCCACTGTCTCCCTTCATGGAGGTTCGGCCTGTGTGCCGCAGTTGCCCTGTGCCGAGATCCGGGCTGTGTGCCACGGTAGCCTTGAACCGAGTTCCAGGCTGTCTTCTGCGGTAGCCTTGTGTCGATGTCCGGGCTGTGTGCTGCAGTTGCCCTGCACTGAAGTCTGGTCTGTGTGCTACGGTCGCCATCTTACGAGGTCCGTGCTGTGTGCCAGGGTCGCCCTGCGCCGAGGTCTGTGCTGTGTGCCTCGGTCGCTCTTCACTGTGGTTCAGGCTGTGTGCTGAGGTCACCCTGTGACGAGTCCAGGCTGTGTTCCGCCCTCGGCTTGAGACGAGTTCTGGGCTCTGTGCCTCGTTCCCTATGTGCCGAGGACAGGGCTGTGTGCCACGGTGGCCCTGTTCCGAGGTCCGGGCTGTGTGCTGAGGTAGCCTTTGGCAGAGGTCTGGGCTGTGTGCTGGGGTCGCCCTGTTCCGAGGTCCCGGCTGTGTCCCGCATTCGCCCTGTGCCGAGGTCTGGAATGTGTTCCGCGGTTGGCTAGCGACGAGTTGCAGGCTGTGTGATGTGGTCACCCTTCACTGAGGTTCGGGTTGTGTGCCGCAGTCGCTCTGCGCCAAGTTCGGAGCTGTGTGCCACAGTCACATTCAGTCACGGTCCGTGCTGTGTGCCAAGGTTGCCTTGCATAGAGGTCTGGGATGTGTGCTGTGGTCGCCCTTCACTGAGGTTCGGGCTGTGTGCCACAGTCACCCTTCACTGAGTTTCGGATCTGTGCAGCGGTCGGTCGCCCTGCTCGATGTCCATGATGTGTGCCACAGTCGCCCTGTGCCTCCGTCCAGCCTGTGTTCCACGGTGGCCCTGTGCCAAAATCCGGGCTGTGTTCTGCGGTCAGCTAGTGATGAGCTAATAGCTGTGTGCTGCGGTCGCCCTTCACTGTGTTTTGGGCAGTGTGCCACGGTTGCCCTTTGCCAAGGTCTGGTCTGTGTGCCGCCCTCGCCCTGTCCCAAGGTCCGGGCTGTGTACCACGGTCCCCTGCGCTGAAGCGCACGCTGTGTGCTGTGGTCGCCCTGTGCCAACGTCCAGCCTGTGTGCCTCGATATCCTTGAACCGAGTTCCAGGCTGTGTGCCACGTAGTCTTTGGCCGAGGTCCGGGCTGTGTGCTGCCGTCGCCTTTCACTGAGTATCGGACTGTGTGCTGCGGTTGCACTGCACTGAGGTTCGGACTGTGTGCCATACTTGCTTGGCACCGAGGTCTGGGCTGTGTGCCGAGGTAGCCTTTGGCAGAGGTCTGGGTTGTGTGCTGGGGTCGCCCTTTTCTGAGGTCTGGGCTGTGTGCCATGTTCGCCCTCTGCCGAGGTCCGGAATGTGTTCCACGGTCAGCTAGTGATGAGTTGCAGGCTGTGTGATGCGGTCTCCCTTCACTGAGTTTCGGGCTGTGTGCCTCGGTCGTCCTTCACGGAGGTCCGGGCTGTGTCCCTTGCTCGCCCTGTGACAAGTTCTGGCCTGTTTGCTGTAGTCACCCTGCACCAAGGTTTGGGCTGTGTTCCGCGGTTGCCAGGCGAAAATTTCCGACCTGTGTGCCACAGTCGCCCTTCACTGAGGTTCGGGCTGTGTTCCGCGGTTGCCCTGTTCCGAGGTCTGTGTTGTGTTCCCCGGTTGGCTAGCGACGAATTCTGTGCTCTGTGCCATGGTCACCCTGCACAGATTTCCAGGCTGTGTGCCGCGGGCAACCTTCACTGAGGTTCGGGCTGTGTGCCGTGGGCCACCTATGCTGAGGTTTGGGCTGTGTGATGCGGTAGCCTTTCTCCGAGGTCCGGGCTGCGTTTTGCAGTCACCCTGTGCTGGTGTCCGGGCTATGTGCTGTGGTCGCCATCTCCTTAAGTCTGTGATGTGTGCCAGGGTCACCCTGTGCCGAGGGCCATGCTGTGTGCCTCGGTCGCTCTTCACTGAGGTTTGGCTGTGTGCCGCGGTCACCCTGCGCCGAGGTCCAGGCTGTGTTCCGTGGTTGGCTGGTGACGATTTCCAAGCTGTGTGCCACAGTCGCCCTTCACTGAATTTCAGGCTGTGTGCCCCCGTTAGCCTGCGCCGAGGTCCGGGTTGTGTGCCACAGTCGCCATGCGCCGTGGTATGGCCTGTTTGGCACAGTGGCCCTGTGCCGAAGTCCGGGGTGTGTTCTGGGTGGGCTAGTGATGTGTTCTGAGCACTGTGCCACGGTCTCCCTGCACAGATTTCTGGGCTGTGTGCTGCAGTCGCCCTTCAATGAGGATCAGCCTGTGTGTCCCTGTCGCCCTGCACTGAGGTCTGGGCAGTGTGCTGCGGTCGCCCTGAGCCGAGGTCCGACCTGTGTGGCATGGTCACACTACTACGAGATCCTGGGTGTGTGCTGCAGTGAACATCAGCCGATATGCGTGCTGTGTTCCAGGGTCGCCTTGTCTTAAGGTCCGAGATGTGTGCCATGGTTGCCCTTCACTGAGGTTCGGGATGCGTGCTGCAGTTGCCCTGCATCGAAGTCCAGCCTCTGTGCCGCGGTCACACTGTGCTGAAGTCCGGGCTGTGTTCCGCAGTTGGCTAGTGACGAGTTCCATGCTGTGTGCCGCGGTCGCCCTTCACTGAGGTTCGGGCTGTGTGCCGCAGTCGCCCTGCGCCAAGTTCTGAGCTGTGTGCCGTGGTCACCTTCGGTCAAGGTCCATGCTGTGTGGCAAGGTTGCCCTGCATCAAGGTCTGGGATGTGTGCTGTGGTCGCCCTTCACTGAGGTTCGGGCTGTGTGCCGCGATCACCCTTCACTGAGTTTTGGATCTGTGCAGCGGTCGCCCTGCTTGATGTCCATGACGTGTGCAACGGTCGCCCTGTGCCTCCGTCCAGCCTGGGTTCCGCGGTCGCCTTGTGCTGAAATCCGGGCTGTGTTCCATGGTCAGCTAGTGACGAGTTAATAGCTGTGTGCCAAGGTCGCCCTTCACTGTGTTTTCGGCAGTGTGCCACGGTTGCCCTTCGCTAAGGTCTGGTCTGTGTGCCGTGGTCGCCCTGTCCCAAGGTCCGGGCTGTGTGCCACAGTCCCCTGCACTGAAGCCCCTGCTGTGTGCTGGGGTCGCCCTGGGCCAAGTTCGGGCCTGTGTGCCTCAGTATCCTTTAACCGAGTTCCAGGCTGTGTGCCACGTAGCCTTTTGCCGAGGTCCGGGCTGTGTGCTGCGGTCGACCTTCACTGAGGATCGGGCTGTGTGCTGCGGTTGCACTGCACCGAGGTTCGGACTGTGTGCCATACTTGTCTGGCACCGAAGTCCGGGCTGTGTGCCACGGTCCCTTGCACTGAAGCCCCCGCTGTGTGCTGGGGTCGCCCTGGGCCAAGTTCCGGCCTGTGTGCCTCGGTATCCTTGAACTGAGTTCCGGGCTGTGTGCCATGGTAGCCTTTTGCCGAGGTCTGGGCTGTGTGCTGTGGTCGACTTTCACTGAGGTTCGGGCTGTGTGCTGTGGTTGCACTGCACCAAGGTTCGAGCTCTGTGCCATATTAGCCTGGCACCAAGGTCCGGGCTGTGTGCCGTGGTCACCCTGTGCCGAGGTCCGGCCTTNTAAACAATACATTTCTAAATAACCAACAGGTTACTGAAGAAATCAAAAGGTTAATCAAAAAATTTCTAGAAACAAATGACAATGAAAACAAGATCACTTGAAACTTATGGGATGCAGCAAAAGCAATTCTAAGAGGGAAGTTTATAGCAATACAATCCTACCTCAAGAAACAAGAAAAACAATGAATAGACAAGCTAACTTTACATCTAAAACAACTGGAAAAAGACGAACAACAACAACAAAAAAACCCATGCCAAAATTAGTAGAAGGAAATAAATTATAAAGATCTGAGCAGAAATAAATGAAAAAGAAATGAAAGAAACAACAGTAAAGATTAGTGAAACTAAAAGCTGGTTCTTTGAGAAGATAAACAAAATTGACAAACCTATAGCCAGACTCATCAAGAAAAAAAGAGAGAAGAATCAAATCAACAAAATTAGAAATGTAAAAGGAGAGGTTACAACAGACAATGCAGAAATGCAAAGGAGTATAAGAGACTATTATTAACAACTATGTGGCAATAAAATGGATAAATTAGAAAAATGGACAGATTCTTTAAAAAGTTCAGTCGTGCAAGACTGAACCAGGAAGAAACAGAAATTATGAACAACACAATTACAAGTACTGAAATTGAATCTGTGATCAAAAATCTCCCCCAAAAAAGCAAACACCCATGACCAGGTGGTTTCACAGCAGAATTCCAGCAAGCATTTAGAGAAGAGCTAATGCCTATCCTTCTAAAACTCTTTCAAAAAATTGCAGAGGAAGGAACATTTCCAAACTCATTCTATGAGGCCCCATCACCGTGTTAGTAAAACCAGACAAAGACAACACAAAAAAAGGAAACTACAGGCCAATATCACAGATGAACATAGATGTAAGATTCTCAACAAAATTTTAGCAAACAGAATTCAGCACCATATCAAAAAGCTCATACACCAAGATCAAGTCAGGTTTATTCCAGAGATGCAAGTATTCTTCAATATATGCAAATCAATCAATGTGATACACCGTATCAACAAATTGAAAGATAAAAACCATATGATAATCTCAAAAGATGGAGAAAAAGCCTCTGACAAAAGTCAGCACCCATTTATGGTCAAAATTCTTTAAAAAATGTACATAGAAGGAACCTACCTTCGACATAGTAAAGGCCATGTATGACAAACCTACAGCAAACATTATTCTCAACGGTGAAAAAACAAAGCATTCCCCCTAAAATCAGGAACAAGACAAGGCTGTCCACTTTCTCCACTATTATTCAACATAGTTTTGGAAGTTATAGCTATTGAAATAGAAGAAAAAGAAATAAAAGGAATCCAGATCAGAAAAGAAGCAAAGCTCTCACTGTTTGTAGATGACATGATACTGTACATAGAAAAGCCAAAAGATAGTATCAGAAAAATACTAGAGCTAATCAGTGAATTTAGCAAAGTTGCAGGATACAAAATCAATCTACAGAAATCACTTGCATTTCTATACACTAACAATGAAAAATCAGAAAGAAAACTTAAGAAATCAATCCCACTCACCATTGCAACAAAAAGAATTAAATATCTAGGAATAAACTTACCTAAGGAGATAAAGGACTGTACACAGAAAATTATGATACCGATGAAAGAAATCAAAGATAGCATAAACAGAGGGAAAGCTATTCCATGTTCCTTGCTAGGAAGAATCAATATTGTGAAAATGACTATATTACCAAATGCATTCTACAGAGTCAATGTGATTCTTATCAAATTACCAATGTCATTTTCCCCAGAACAAGAACAAAAAATTTCATGATTCATATGGAAACACAAAGCACCCCAAATAGCCAAAGGAGTCTTGAGAAAGAAGAATGAAGTTGGAGGAATTAACTTTCCTGACTTCAGATTATACTACAAAGATACAGTCATCAAGACAGTATGGTTCTGGCACAAAAACAGAAATATAGACAATGGAACAAGATAGAAAGCCCAGAAATAAACCCATGCACCTATGGGTATCTTATTTTTGACAAAGGAGGCAAGAATATACAATGCGACAAAGGTGGCCTCTTCAATAAGTGGTGCTGGGAAAACTGGGAAGCTATATGTAAGAGAATGAAATTAGAACACTTCTGAACACCATACACAAAGATAAACTTAAAATGGATTAAAGACCTAAATGTAAGACCAGAAACTATAAAACTCTTAGAGTAAAACATAGGCAGAACACTCAATGACATAAATCAAAGCAAGATCCTTTATGACCCACTTCCTAGAGTAAAGGAAATAAAAACAAAAGTAAACAAGTGGGACCTGATTAAACGTAAAAGCTTTTGCACAGCAAAAGAAACTATAAGCAAGGTGAAAAGACAACCCTCAGAGAAAATAATAGCAAATGAAACAACTGACAAAGGATTAATTTCCAAAAAACACAAGTAGCTCATACAACTCAATGCCAGAAAAACAAACAACCCAATCAAAAAGTGGTAAAAAGATCTAAACAGACATTTCTCCAAAGAAGACATACAGATGGCTAACAAACACATGAAAGATGCTCAACATCGCTCATTATCAGAGAAATGAAAACCAAAATCACAATGAGATATCACCTCACACTGGTCAGAATGGCCCTTATCAAAAAGTCTACAAACAATAAATGCTGGAGAGGGTGTGGAGAAAAGAGAATGCACTTGCACTGTTGGTGGGAANGAAAGATGCTCAACATCGCTCATTATCAGAGAAATGAAAACCAAAATCACAATGAGATATCACCTCACACTGGTCAGAATGGCCCTTATCAAAAAGTCTACAAACAATAAATGCTGGAGAGGGTGTGGAGAAAAGAGAATGCACTTGCACTGTTGGTGGGAATGTAAAATTGATACAGCCACTATGGAAGATAGTATGGTGATTCCTTAAAAGGCTAGGAATAAAACCACCATATGACCCAGCAATCCCACTCCTAGGTATATACCCTGAGGAAACCAAAATTNTTGCCGCAGTCACCCTGAGACGAGTTCCAGGCTCATGCCCCAGTTGGCCTGAGCCGAAATCCGGGCTGTGTTCCGTGGTCACCCTGCCCGGAGGTCTGGCCTGTGTGCCACGGTCGCACTGCACCGAGGTCCGGCCTGTGTACTTCTGTCGCCCTGCACTGAGGTCTGGCCTGTGTCCTACCTTCACCCTGTGCCGAGGTCCGGGCTGTGTTACACGGTCGGCTAGCAACGAGTTCCATACTGTGTCACGCGGTCGCCCTTCACTCAGGTTCGGGCAGTGTGCCGCAGTCGCCCTGAGCTGAGGTCCATGCTTTGTGCCACGGTCACCCTGCGCCGAAGACCGCCCTGTGTGCCACGGTTGCCCTGTGCCGAGGTCCGTGCTGTGTTCCGCCATCAGCTGGAAACGAGTTCCATCCTGTTTGCCATGGTCGCCCTGCACGAAGGTCCGGACTGTGTTCCGCAGTTTGCTAGCGACAAATTCCGATCTCTGTACACCAGTCGCCCTGCACAGATTTCCAGCCTGGGTGCCGTGCTCACTCCGTGCAGAGGTCCGGCCTGTGTGCCGTGGTCACCGAGTGCAGAGGTCGGGCTGTGTTTTTCAGTTGGCTAGCGAAGAGTTCCAAGCTCTGTGCCACGGTGGCACTGCACAGATTTTTGGGCTGTGTGCCACGGTCGCCCTTCACTGATTGTGGGCTGTGTGCCATGGTCGTCCTGTGCCGAGGTCCGGTTTGTGTGCCACGGTAGCCTTGAACCGAGTTCCAGGCTGTCTCCCGTGGTAGGCTTGTGCCGAGTTCCAGTCTGTGTGCCACAATTGCCCTGCGCCAATGTCTGGTCTGTGTGCCACGGTCACCATGCCCCAAGGTCGGTGCTGTGTGCCAGGGTCGCCCTGCGCTGAGGTCCGTGCTGTGTGCCACGATCACTCTTACCTGTTGTTCGGGCTGTGAGCCACGGTCACCCTGCACCGAGTCCAGACTGTGTTCCGCCCTCAGTTTGCGATGAGTTCTGGGCTCTGTGCCGCATTCTCTCTGTGCCGAGGTCTGGGCTGTGTGCCACAGTCGCCCTGTTCCTAGGTCCGGGCTGTGTGCCAAGGTAGCCTTCTGCAGAGGTCNATGCTGTAGTTTGTGGTTTTTTTTTTTTTCCAGTGAAAAGAAGACAGTGCTAATTACCAATTTTTAGAGTAAATCAAATCCCAAAAGAAATATGAACATATGTTCTTGTTGGTGTCTGATTGATCCTTTTGAGTATGTGGTCTGTAAAAATTGTTAGCACAGAGAAAATCAATGTATTTCTAAAAGCATTTATTGGATGGACAGGAAAAAAAAAATGCCCTCATATTTGCAATTTCTTCAGTGTAAGATTAACTGGAGTCAGCTGAATTTTTTTTTCAAATATTTTGCAAATACTTGAGCTATATTTTTAAAAGTAAGTTCTTCTCCACTTCCGTGCTGAAACCATGTCTCCTTAATGTAGCAGGCAGCAGCTGTAACTGCCTCAGAGCATTCCAGAGAACCTAGTGCAGGAGGCAGGCTCTCAGACAGCTCATCTGAAGCCTCCAAGTTGAGTTCCAAGAGTGCAAAGGAAAGAAGAAATCGGAGAAAGAAAAGAAAACAGAAAGAGCAATCTGGTGGAGAAGAGAAAGATGATGATGAATTCCAGAAATCTGAATCTGAAGACAGCATCAGGAGAAAAGGGTTTCGCTTCTCCATAGAAGGGAATCGGTTGACATACGAAAAGAGGTACTCCTCCCCACACCAGGTATGGCACTGCAGAGTTAAATGATGCCTGGATGGAAATTAGAACATAAAGCTGGCAGGGGGAGAGGGGAAGGGGCAGCTGGTTGCTGGGAGGAGAAGTGAATACAACTTAGGAATTTTTATCAACTGAATTGACTGCTTAAAAATATATATATATATATATATTTTTTTAAATCTATCCTTTCTGTACAGTTTGAAAGAATTTTAGTTTGCATATATGTAAACCTGCAGCTTGGTGTGTATGTGTGTGTTAGTCACTCAGTCATATCCTTGCAACCCCATGGACTGTGGCCCACCAGGCCCCTCTGTCTTTGGAATTCTCCAGGTAAGAATACTGGAGTGGGTTGACGTTCCCTTCTCCTGGGGATTTTCCTGACCCAGGGATCAAACCCAGGTCTCCTGCATTGAAGGAGGATTCTTCACATCTGAATCACAAGGGGAAGCTCTACAGCTTGGTGTATTAAGGTAGCACAGCATCAAAAGTCAGGAGACCTGAATTCTCACCTGAACTTGTCTCCTGGCACTTGTTCTGCTCCACAGCCTTTTCAACAGGAAAAAATGTGGATGACTCACCAGTAATGTCTTTTTGTCTTTTGGGTTATTTTATGTTGTGTGTGTGTGT
>SJYV01021002.1:0-13991 GCA_006410875.1 Neotragus pygmaeus | reverse complement strand
CTAGAACACTTTCTAACACCATACACAAAAATAAACTCAAAATGGATTAAAAATCTAAACATAAGACCAAAATCTATAAAACTCCTAGAGGAAATTATAGGCAAAACACTCTCTGACATAGATCACAGCAAGATCCTTTATGACCCACCTCATAGAGTAATGGAAATAAAAGCAAAAATAAACAATTGGGGCCTAATTAAACTGAAAAGGTTTTACACAATGGAGGAAACTACAAGCAAGGTGAAAAGACAGCCTTCTGAATGGGAGAAAATAATAGCAAGTGAGGCACTGACAAATAATTAATCTAAAAATTATACAAAGAGCTCCTGCAGCTCAATTCCAGAAAAATAAACAACCCAATCTAAAAAATGGGCCAAAGATCTAAACAGACATTTCTCAAAGAAGACATACAGATGGCTAACAAAAACATGAAAAGATGCTCAACATCACTTATTATCAGAGAAATGCAAATCAAAACCACAGTGAGACACCATCTCACACCAGTCACAATGGCTGCTATCCAAAAGTCCACAAACAATAAATGCTGGAAAGGGTATGGTGGAAAGGGAACACTGTTACACTGTTGCTGGGAATGCAAACCAGTACATCCACTATGGAGAACAGTGTGGAGATTCCTTAAAAAACTGGAAATAGAACTTCTNGCTGCTATCCAAAAGTCCACAAACAATAAATGCTGGAAAGGGTATGGTGGAAAGGGAACACTGTTACACTGTTGCTGGGAATGCAAACCAGTACATCCACTATGGAGAACAGTGTGGAGATTCCTTAAAAAACTGGAAATAGAACTTCTATATGACCCAGCAATCCCACTGCTGGGCATACACACCAAGGGAACCAGAACTGAAAGAGACACATGTACCCCAATGTTAATTACAGCACTGTTTACAATAGCCAAGACATGGAAACAACCTAGATGTCCATCAGCAGATGAATGCATAAGCAAGCTGTGGTACATATACACAATGGAATATTACTCAGCCATTAAAAAGAATACATTTGAATCAGTTCTAATGAGGTGGATGCAATTGGAGCCTATTATACAGAGTGAAGCAAGCCAGAAAGAAAAACAGTAATACAGTATACTAACGCATATATATGGAATTTAGAAAGATGGTAACAATGACTCTATATTCGAGACAGCAAAAGAGACATAGATGTAAGGAACGGTCTTTTGGACTCTGTGGAAGAGGGCGAAGGTGGAATGATTTGAGAGAGTAGCATTGAAACATGTATATTATGATATGTGAAATAGATTGCCAGTTCAGGTTCAATGCATGAGATAGGGTGCTCAGAGCCAGTCCACTGGGATGATCCTGTGGGATGGTATGGGGAGGGAGGTGGGAGGGGGCTTCAGGATAGGAAACAGATGTATGCCCATGGCTGATTCATGTCAATGTATGGCAAAACCCACTACAATATTGTAAAGTAACTAACCTCCAATTAAAATAAATAAAATAATTTAAAAAATACATAGTCCCGGAGCAACTGGCTATTATTATTCAGTTGCCCAGTCCTGTCTGACTCTTTGTGACCTACTGACTGCAGCACACCAGGCCTCCCTGTCCGTCACCATCTCCTGAAGTTTGCCTAAGTTCATGTCCATTGCATCAGTGATGCCATCCAGCCATCTCAACCTCTGATGCTCTCTTTTCCTTCTGCCCTTAATCTTTCCCAGCATCAGCTACTTTTCCAGTGAGTCAGCTGTTAACATCAGATGACCAAAGTACTTTCAGCATCAGTCCTTCCAATGAATATTCAGGGTTGATTTCCCTTAAGATTGACTGGTTTGATCTCCTTGCTGTCCAAGGGACTCAGGAGTCTTCTCCAGCACCACAATTCAAAGGCATCTGTTCTTTGGTGCTCTGCCTTCTTTACGGTCCAGCTTTCACAACTGTATGTGACCACTGGGAAGACCATAGCCTTGACTATACAGACTTTTGTCAGCAATGTCTCTGCTTTTCAACACACCATCTAGGTTTGTCATAGCTTTCCTGACAAGAAGCAAATATCTTCTGATTTCATGGCTGCAGTCATTATCTGCAGTGATTTTTGAGCTGAAGAAGAGGAAATCTGACACTACTTCTACCTTTTCAACTTTTATTTGACATGAAGTATGGGGCCAGATGCCATGATCTTAGTTTTTTTGTTTTTTAATATTTAGTTTTAAACGGGCTCTTCCACTTTCCTCCTTCACCCTCATCAAGGTGCTTTTTAGTTCCTCTTCACTTTCTGCAATTAGAGTGGTATCATTCGCATATCTGTGGTTGCTGATGTATTTCTCCTGTCTATCTTGATTCCAGCTTGTGACTCATTCATCCTGGTGTTTCTCATGATGTGTTCATCATATAAACAAAGAAGATGACAGCAGACATCCCTGTCATACTCCTTTCTCAATCTTGAACCAATCAGTTGTTCCATATAGGGTTCTAACGGTTGCTTCTTGACTCTCATACAGGTTTATCAGAAGGCAGGTAAGATGGTCTGGTGTTCCCATCTCTTTAAGGGCTTTCCATAGTTTATTATGATCCACACAGTCAAAGGCTTTGGTGTAGTCAATGAAACAGAGATAGATTTTTTTTTTTTTTTTTTTTAAATCCTTAGCTTTCTCTATGGTCCAGTGAATGTTGGCAATTTGATCTCTGATTCCTCTTCCTTTTCTAAATCCAGTTGGACATCTGGAAGCTCTTGGTTTGCATAATGCTGAAGCCTAGCATGTAAGATTTTAAGCATGGCATTACTAGCATGGGAGATGAGTGAAACTGTCTGATGCTTAGCACATTCTTTAGTAGTATGCTTCTTGGGAAATGGGATGAAGATTGACATTTTCCAGTCCTGTGGCCACTGCTGGGTCTTCCAGATTTGCTGATATATTGAATGCAACATCATCCTTTAGGGTTTTGAATAGTTCTGGAATCTGTCAAATCCCCTAGCTTCATTAATAGCAGTGCTTCCTAAGGCCCACTTGACTTCACTCTCCAGAATGTCTGGCTCTGGGTGGCTGACCACACCATCATAGTCATTTGGTTCACCTGGATCTTTTTTTTTTTTTAAATAATTCTTCCATGTATCCTTTACATCTATTCTTGATCTCCTCAGTGTCTGTTAGGTAGGTCTCTACCATTTATGTCCTTTATTGTGCCTATCTTTGGAAATGGCAACCCACTCAAGTACTCTTGCCTGAAAAATACCACGGACAGAGAGTCTCATGGGCTATAGTTCATGGAGTTGCAGAGTTGGACTCCATTGAATATAAACACTGGAATAGCACTAGGGAAATAAGAATGTAGCAGTTTTATTATTCAGGCCTATACATGGCAAGTCTTCATCTGAATAGGTGGGATATGTCTCCAAATCCACGCTGGCACCTATTTTAAATTCAAAACTCCCAAGAGAGGTCCAGATACAGTAAAAATTCCCTCTTACTTGCAAATTTTCTGCTCAGGCTCCAAATTCACAAGTTATGCCCATTCTCAAAAGGCAACAATTTTAGTCTTAATAGATCAATGACAGTGCAAGCCCAATATCCAGATGACACTACGACAAAAGTGAGGCTGTTAGCATGCCATGTGAAATTTATTTCCATAGTGCTTCTCAAATCTGTAAACATGTCTCCCTCATCTGAAATCCAGACCCTCTATGTCCTGGATTACTCCAGCAGCCCCCTGACTTGTGTCCCTCCACACTGCAGTCATAGTGATAGGAATCCAATGTGTTCATTCTCTGCTTTCATCTCTACTGGCTCTTCTTTTCAAATAGGAAAGGAGTTCAGGTTCCTTACTGAGACTTTCTTCAGTGAGTGGGCACCTCTCTTTGCTCCAGCTTCTTCCCTTGGAAGACCTTATTTTGACTGTTTCCCTATGCACGGGCTTAACAGGTGGAGCTAGTGGTAAAGAACCCACCAATGAAGGAGACATAAGAGACTCAGGGTGGATCCCTGGGTTGGGAAGATCTCCTTGAGAAGTACATGACAACCACTCCAGTGTTCTTGCCTGGAGAATTCCCCTGGAGAGAGGAGCCTGGTGGGCTAACATCCATAGGGTCACAAAGAGTCGGACACGACTGAGCAACTTGGCACTTGTGCAAAATGTTCTCTTGACATCTCCAATTTTCCTGAAGAGATCTCCAGTCTTTCCCTTTCTGTTGTTTTCTTTTAGTTTTATACACTGTTCATTGAAGAAGGCCTTTTTGTCTGTCTGTGCTGTTCTTTGAAGATCTGTATTTAGTTGGATATACTTTTTCCTTTCTCCCTTGTTTTTCACTTCTCTTCTTCCTTTAGCTATTTGTAAGGCCTCTTCATATACCCACTTTGCCTTCTCACTTTTCTTTTTCTTTGGGATGGAATGGAGCAACTGGACATGTAAGCTGAAAAAGAAAAAAGTTATTAAATTGAAAAGATTATTTACAAATGGACCTTAAATCTCATAGTTCAGTGCAATGACTGATCATATTTTGGTTTATATTAATTTATATTATATTTATATTAATTTATATTAATTTATATTAATTTATATTATATTTGGTTTATATTAATCATGTGTGTGTGTGTTTGTGTATGATGTTGTTAATGAACCATAGTCATTATAAGTAAAGAATGTGACACCAAGCACTTTGTTTTAAATCTGGACTGTGTGGTGTACTCTCTCTGGGACACCGAGTAACTTACATGTTACTTAAACTCTTTGATCCTAGGATTCCTTATCCAGAAACTGGGAAAAATTGCCTACTTCATATGTTTATGAGAATGAAGTTAACATATGTAAATATCTTAGAAATGTGCTTGGCACATTGTGAATACTGATGATATTAGTTATCATCATTGCATTTTTCATAAAATTTCATGTCTTGATTTTTTTCAATAACTTTTCCATGATACTACTGCTAAGTCACTTCAGTCATGTCCAACTCTGTGTGACCCCATAGACAGCAGCCTGCCAGGCTCCTCCATCCCTGAGGTTCTGCAGGCAAGAATACTGGAGTGGGTTGCCATTTCCTTCTCCACAAATCCTTAAATGTCATTTTATATATCAAAATACTATTTTGATTATATTTCAGTTCAACAAATATAAAGATTATATTTCCCATATTTGGGTTCATTTGTTTTAGAGTAGACTGTTAGCAATGGTTACAAACAATCTGAGACTTTATAACATTTATTTTTAAAATATCTGTGACATGAATCTGATTGATTTTTGTGATCAATATGAACTGTCTCTAATAAAGTTCATTGTTTTCCATTCATTTGTGTTTTAATCTTTGTACACACGAGGTTTTCACCTTTTGCAAAATGTGAACTGAGCTCTGTCAAGGCCTAGGATTTGTTCCTGGGTACTGACTTCGCCAGTGGCTCAGATGGTAAAGTGTCTGCCTGTAATGAGAGTGACCCAGGTTTGATCCCTGGGTTGGGAAGATCTTCTCGAGAAGGAAATGGCAACCCACTCCAGTACTCTTGCCTGGAAAATCCCACGGGCAGGGGGCATGGTAATCTACAGTCCATGGGGCCGCAAAGAGTTGGACACTACTCAGCGACTTCACTTTTCCTGAGATTGATCTTAGCCCTTAAGAAATCCACCCTGGTCCTTTCCATCTCAGTTCCTGGAAAGGAAATGACTTTGCATTGATGTCCAGATATTGATCTAGTGTGATTCTGCTGGATTGAAATGGGGTCATCTTTTCCCGCCACTTGACTTGTTTACTGATACAGAAGAGACGGTGGCAGAGATGAAAACCCACAGTTCCCAGACTGTAACTATTGACATTAAGGATAAAACAACCAGTAGAAAGAGCAAAATCTTTTCACCTGGGAATCAGGACAAGCAAGCTTTTATGAACCAAAGGCAAGTCCAAATGAGCTCAGGGTGACAGCAGTATGTGGCAGCTTGAAGTCACATCTTAATTTCCTGCCTGGGAATTGAACCTCGGCTGTCTGGGTAAAAACCAGGAATCCTAACCGTAAGACCACCAGGGGCTGGTGGCTAGAAACAGATCCCTTGCACTAGACTTCTCTGAGAACAAGAGTTTTACAAGAAGACTGAAATAGTGAAATAGGTACAGAATTTATGAGAAGCCAGCACATATGAGAGAACACACAGAGAAGTTTGACAGAAGACAAGCAAAACTATTTATCCAGACAAGAGTGTACATTCTCTAATGAGGAGCCCTAAAAGGGTGGTTTAAATTGCTTATATGGGAACATCTTCTGGGTCTTTTTTTCCTTTGGCCAATCATCCTGCTTGATTTCCCATATCTTATCTGATCCAGGGCCCTTCTGATATGCATGTGTATCTTTTAGCTAAGATGGATTACAGTGGGAAGGTCTCTAGGAGATTAACAGCACATAGTGTGGGGTAGTACTCTCTCCCTTTCTCACCCCTGAGAAACCTTTCTGCAAGTGTTTATTCAAGGAGGTCTCCTTGACCTCAAGAATTATAGATATGGTCATCTTGTCTTTTACTCCAGCAGTGCTCAGATCCTCTCTGCTCCTGCTGTTTTTCCTTGAAATATGAGAGAGAGACAAGCTCCAATTTGCTCAGCCTGACAAATTCCAGCTGATCAGCCCAGGGGCCCATCTATCTCCTACCTCACAAAGAGACAAAAGGAAGGTCAATGCTTACTAGGTTTTAGGAGGAACCTGGGGAGAGTTGCTTTCGATAAAAGTTCACTGGAGGAGAATGAGTTCAAGGCTGGGGCAGTTCTCCTTGGCTGCAAGGGTGGCTGGTGCACTATTGCTAGGGCAGGGAGGGCCCTTCCTTCCTTTTCTTAAAAGTAGGAGATGAAATTCCCGTGTGAAAAATGTCCTACTTGTAGCAGATCAAAATGTAAATTCTTACCAACAGGGACAAGAACTTGAGAAGATAATTCTACACAAAGAATTCTACACAAACAGACTTTCTTACTTTTGTCCTTGCTGCCTGGTTATGCAGCTGCGTGGTTGCACCTGCATGAGAGTCCTCTTTGGGGTCTCCTCAGTTCAGTTCAGTTGCTCAGTTGTGTCTGACTGTTTGGCCTCCTGACTCCATTTTAAATGAAGTTTTCTCTGATTATTTTCACTAGGACTTCTAACTCTCTCCATCTTGTTCTGACAGAATCCGTTGGCTCAGGGAGCAGATTCTCTAATCACCTCACAGCAGCCACCACTCAGCGGAGGACCTACCTACCACTTCTGCTTATGGCTCAGCTGTCACATCTACAAGGGAGCTTGGAACATTGGGGCTTGCACTGTGAGTGTGGCGGACCTTTGAGGGCACTTCTAAATCCAGCTTTGTTGATGTTTTGGTTAATGTGAAATCCTCACAATTCTGGCACTGCACTAACGGCCAACCTCAGTCTTTAAAAATGGAATCTGTTTCCACCACTCTTCACTGGCACTGTTTGGGAACTTTCTGTTTGCTTCCCTAGTGGCCTAGGCTGTAAAGAATCTGCCTGCAGTGCAGGAGACCTGGGTTTGAGCCCTGGGTCTGAAAGATCCTCCTGAGAAGGGACTGGCTACCCAGTCCATTATTCTTTCCTGGAGAACTTCATGGAGAGATACCTGGTGGGTTACAGTCCATGGAATCGCAAAGAGTCGGACACAACTGAGTGAAAAACACACAAACATGGTGACTGCAGTTTAATGTAGGCACAGCTGGTTTTCTCACTCATAATCCTAAGGCATTGTACCCTTAGAAAATTGTTTCTAAGAATTCTTAATTGCCTTTTTTTTTTCTTGCAAATCTGATACTTCTTTCAAAATCTTAAAGGGTACTGGAAATTGAGAAAGCATGAATGAGACATCAGTTTAAACCAAACCTTGATTCAGTGAATAGTGGGGACCTGTGTGATCATTTAGCTCATATTTTTGAGTCATAGTTGGAAAAAGCATTAGGTCCAAACAAATTTCACTATTTGTCATGGGTAACACAAGTAGTAAGAGATCAAATCTGGTATTTTAAATCCCAATGTTCTTCAGCTGTCTTCCATGTGGAGATAATAAAATGACACTTTTAATTTTTTATTAGCACTTCAGGAATTTCTTCACATACATTATCTTACTTTCTTCTTGCAGGCACCACATGAGATAGTCAGCACAGGACTCATAATTCTCACTGACAGATGAGGAAATTGGGGACCAGGGAGGTTAAGTGGCTCATCATGGGCATGCTACTTCTCTGGTAGAAGGCATCATTTTTGTTGAAAGGAACATGTATAAGAGAAACGACACTAGTTTAGGAAGCAAAGTGTCTTAGAGTCCTGTCTTTTCCCATCTGCACAATCTTGTCCTCATTATTTAAATTATCTGAAGTCTATGTCTTTCACAGAGATACCTATTAATGAAATGAAACACACTAAGTAACAATAACACCTTACATACTAGCAAGCTTAAGATAATGAATGTGATGATCAGAAAATGGAGAAGACCAGCCAACAAATAGGGAACAGTGACAAGATGTGGGATAAAATTGCTGAAAACAGAGTGAAATTTTATTTTATTATGATTACTTTTATATTTATGTTTACTTTGTTGGAACACTTCTCTGGGCATGTAATTCATCACAGACCTACAGCATTTTTAGTTGTGAAGAACATGCACACTATAATCATGGATGTATAACATGTTCCCATAGCACCTACCACTTCTAGAAAAGAACAGGATGGGTAGGTGTTATTTGAAGAAAGATACTTTAGAAATGAAAGGGTAACAGGCAGGAAAGCCAGGGGTCTCCAAACGGAGAAAATAGCCTGCAAGTGTCATACATTTTTATCTCTCTTAAGTGGCAGGAGGAAACAAACTAGCTATAGTTTTTCCTTCTCTATTTAAATTTAAAAGGAAGTTTCTATGAAAATACTGTCTTACCATAATGACACCTGCTTTCACCTGAAGGTAACTATTCTCAAACCTTGAGTTAACCAATACATTTTTCTTAGGGAAGTGTTTGTCTTAAGCTATGTTAATGTACTATGCATTTACTCCAAACTCTGTCTTCAAGTCAGTTCTGCCTAATGGCTCAGAACCTACTTGACAAACCAGGGTGTGTTTCAGATAGCTTTCCCATAATCTACGTATATGAAACTATTTGTATGGTAATCTGCCCTTCTACAAGATTCAAGTCAATTGTTTTATGGCCAGGGATGAATCATCTGGTGCCAAGATTATCCCAAAATGCATCTTATAGATAAGGGGCCTGGTGCCATTTTGAGTTTTAGGACATTCCTTTCTTTCATTAACAGAATGCTAGTGACTACATAACATCCAGCTGAAGACTAGCAGGGGGGTACTATTTCTGCCCCCTTCTGATGCCTATGTCAGAATTTTTCTCTATGTCCTTTATACTTTAATAAAACTTTATTACACAAAAGCTCTGAGCAATCAAGCTTCGTCTCTGGCCCCGGATTGAATTCTTCTCTGGAGGCCAAGAATCCTGGCATCTTTTTGTTCAGCAACAACCTTTCAGAAATAGGGTGAGATCTGTACCCCTGTGTCAGGTGAGTGCATGTTCCTTGGTGCTTTGTCTCATCACAACAAAGATTTGGAGTGACGGACATTAAAGCCCCCTCAGCGTGTCACAGCTCTTGGGTCTTGGACAGACCATGTTATAGCTCTCAGGTCTTGAAAGGACCATGTTATAGCTCTTAGGCAAATCAGTTACAGTTCAGTGTTACAGCTCTATTTTATTTAGAAGACTGCAGGGGGATCCATCCTCAAAGAAGAGGAGAGAGTGGAGGAGCCCTCCAGTGCCTGTCCACACACGGGAGAGAGAGAGAGAGAGAGTTCTCGGCTCCTTCTTTCACATGTTTTCTTCCCCCTGGCCCTGCCCTATGCAAATTGGGCTTGGCCAGCAATGTTGTTCTACCTGAAGTCCTCAGGACCCTTCTTTGACATTCCTTTGTTCTATTTTCACAGGCTTTCCCCTTCCTTGTCTTTTCAGTTCAGTTCAGTTCAGTCGCTCAGTCGTGTCCGACTCTGCGACCCCATGAATTGCAGCACGCCAGGCCTCCCTGTCCATCACCAACTCCTGCAGTCCACTCAAACTCATGTCCATTGAGTCAGTGATGCCATCCAGCCATCTCATCCTCTGTCGTCCCCTTCTGCTCCTGCCCCCAATCCCTCCCGGCATCAGAGTCTTTTCCAATGAGTCAGTTCTTTGCATGACTGATCTCCTTTAGAATGAGGGACTCTCAAGAATCTTCTCCAACACCACAGTTCAAAAGCATCAATTCTTTGGCACTCAGCTTTCTTCACAGTTCAACTTTCACATCCATACATGACCACTGGAAAAACCATAGCCTTGACTAGATAGACCTTTGTTGGCAAAGTAATGTCTCTGCTTTTCAATATGGTACCTAGGCTGGTCATAACTTTCCTTCCAAGGAATAAGCATCTTTTAATTTCATGGCTGCAGTCACCATCTGCAGTGATTTTGGAGCCCCCCAAAATAATATCTGACACTGTTTCCACTGTTTCCCCATCTATTTCCTATGAAGTGATGGGACCGGATGCCATGAACTTCATTTTCTGAATGTTGAGCTTTAAGCCAACTTTTTCACTCTCCTCTTTCACTTTCATCAAGAGGCTTTTTGTTCTTCTTCACTTTCTGCCATAAGGGTGGTGTCATCTGCATATCTGAGGTTATTGATATTTCTCCTGGCAATCTTGATTCCAGCTTGTGCTTCTTCCAGCCCAGCGTTGCTCATGATGTACTCTGCATATAAGTTAAATAAGCAGGGTGACAATATACAGCCTTGACATACTCCTTTTCCTTTTTGGAACCAGTCTGTTTTTCTGTGTCCAGTTCTAACTCTTGCTTCCAGACCTGCATATAGGTTTCTCAAGAGGCAGGTCAAATGGTCTGGTATTCCCATCTGTTTTATAATTTTCCAGTTTATTGTGATCTACTGCTATTTTGGACTACTTTCCCCTATTCTAATTACCTAAAACCTGAGACTTGACTGATGTGTTTGTGTATTGCAGTATATTGGGGTGTGGTGAGTACAATTTTGGCTGGACCAGAGACTATCTGGGAAAAAATCACTGTGGGGTGGGATTGATATGGTAGACTGAATCCAGCCCTTAGAGACTTTCAACTGCTTGTTTACATAATTTATGCTCCATTAGCAAACAAGAGATAGTGAAAAGTTTTGAAGAAATTCATTTGCATTCATCGGATGCAGTCACTGGTTTCCAACTGGATTTAACAAACTGATATTTTAAAATCATAAAAACTTTGCTGGTTCTCCAGTGGTTAAGACTCCATGTACCCAGAAGAGGGGCCCCAGGTTGGATCCTTGGTCCAAGAAGTAGAGATTGCATGCTGCAACTAAGACCCGGTGCAGCCAAATAAATTAAATTAAAAATAAATCACATTAAAAATTATGTACAATATATCTGCATATAATTATGATTGCATATTCCTTCATTTATTAGATGTTTACAATAAGTATGTAGGCATTATAAAAATATACAGGCTAATACCTTATAGCAATAGTTCATGAAACTATTCAAATTTTATGTTTTCTTCTGTATGTTGTTTTTGAGATTGAATCCAGGTACTGCATTTCAGATTCCTTTGTTGACCATGATGGTTACTCCATTTTTTTCTAAGAGATTCCTGCCCAAAGTAGTAGATATAATAGTCATCTGAGTTAAATTCACACATTCCAGTCCCTCTTAGTTCGCTGATTCCTAGAATGTCAACATTCACTCTTGCCATCTCCTCTTTGACCACTTCCAACTTGCCTTGATTCATGGATCTAACATTCCAGGTTCCTATGCAACATTGCTCTTTATAGCATCAGAGCTTGTTTCTATCTCCAGTCACATCCACAACTGGGTGTCGTTTTTGTTTTGGTTCCATCCCTTCATTCTTTCTGGAGTAATTTCTCCACTCATCTCCAGTAGCATATTGGGCACCTACAGACCTGAGGAGTTCATCCTTCAGTGTCCTATCTTTTTGCTTTTTCATACTGTTCATGGGGTTCTCCAGGCAAGAAAACAGAAGTGGTTTGCCATTCCCTTCTCCAGTGGATGACCTTCTGTCAGACCTCTCCACCATTACCTGTCCATGTTGGGTGATCCACACGGTATGGCTTAGGTTCACTGATTCTACAAGTTGTGGTCCATGTGATCAGATTGGCTAGATGTCTGTGATTGTGGTTTCAGTCTGTCAGCCCTCTGATGTCCTCTCTCAATGCCTACCATCTTAGTTGAGTTTCTCTTACCTTGGACTTGGGGTGTCTTTTCACGGCTGTTCCTTACCTTGGATGTGGGGCATCTCCTCATGGCTACCACTACTGACCTTGGACGTGGGGAAGCTCATCTCAGCTGCTGCCCCTGCCCTTGGATGTGGGAGAAACACTGGGCTGGATGAAGCACAAGTTGGAATCAAGATTGCCGGGAGAAATATCGATCACCTCAGATATGCAGATGACACCACCTTTATGGCAGAAAGTGAAGAAGAACNGTTCTTGCCTGGAGAATCCCAGGGACGAGGGAGCCTGGTGGGCTGCCATCTATGGGGTCGCACAGAGTTGAACATTACTGAAGCGACTTAGCAGCAGCAGCAGCGGCAGAGTGACTGAACTGTACTCAACTGGATTCTTATTCAAGGGGCTGCTAGTAAGTTATCATCACTCCCTCCTGAGAGTGAAGGGTTTTTTAGTCTGAATGTGGGGACTGTTGGTTTAGCCCTCAGTGTGTGTTTTATGTACATTCCCCTTTGATTTGGGAGCTGTTATGAAAATACTAATGCTGGCCCAAATTGTCATACTCCTGAAGCATGTACTGAAAATTAGATCCAAACAAAGATTCTGAAATATCTTGAGAAAGTAAGTTGACTACTCCTGAATTCTACAGTTTATTTTCAGTCATTAAACTGTGTTCTACTCTTTGTGACCCCTTGAACTGCAGCATGCCAGGCTTTTCTATCCTTCACCATCTCCTCGAGTTTTTCAAACTCATGTCCATTGATTTGGTGATGCCATCCAGCCATCTCTAAAGTTAATGGTTGTGGCGGTTTAGCTGCTAAGCCATGTCTGACTCTTTGTGTCCCCTTGGACTGTAGCCTGCTACACTCTTCTGTCCATGGGATTCTTCAGGCAAGAATATTGGAGTGGGTTTCCATTTCTTTCTCCAGGGAATCTTCCTGACCCAGGGATTGAACCCGGGTCTCCTGCCTTGCAGGCAGATTCTTTATCAATTGAGCTACAAAGGAAGACCAATAGATAATGAACTTGTATAATTAAAAGAAGAGACCTAGATAGGAACTGTCCCGTATACAGGCATAGCTAGAAGATAATGCAGATTCAGTTCCAGACCACCTCAATAAAACAAGTATCATAATAAAGTGAGTTAAAAATGCATCTGTGGTCACTTTCCTGGTGATTGGGTCTCAAGTATTTTTCTTAAAAATTGGGATTCCAGTGTGTCAAAGAGGGCTTCCCTGATAGCTCAGTTGTTTAGAATCTGCCTGCAATGCAAGAGACCCCAGTTCAATCCCTGGGTCAGGAGATCTGCTGGAGAAGGGATAGGCTACCCACTCTAGTATTCTTGGGCTTTGCTTGTGGCTCAGCTGGTAAAGAATCTGGCTTCAATGCAGAAGACTTGGATTTAATCCCTGGATCAGGAAGATCCCCTGAAGAGAGGAAAGGCTACTCACTCCAGTATTCTGGCCTGGAGAATTCCATGGACTATGTAGTCCATGGGGTTGCAAAGTGTCAGACATGACTGAGGGACTTTCACTTTCACAATGTGTCAAAGAGAGGCAACTGCTAGTTGAAACAATTTTCTATTTGCAAAGAGGTGTGCATATAAAAATCATGTTTACATTGTATTGCAGTCTTAATTGTACATTCAGTTCAGTTCAGTTCAGTCACTCAGTCGTGTCCGACTCTTTACAACCCCATGAATTGCAGAATGCCAGGCCTCTCTGCCTGTCCATCACCAATTCCCAGAGTTCACTCAGACTCACGTCCATCAAGTCGGTGATGCCATCCAGCCA
>SJYV01021001.1:9503-25251 GCA_006410875.1 Neotragus pygmaeus | reverse complement strand
GCACAGACGAGTGACATGATCTGAGGTGTGCTTTTAAGAGATTAATCTGGTGCTAGCGTGTAGGCTGAATTGCAGTGGGTGCAAACTAAACTCTTCCACTGTGGGTGGTAGCAGAATGGGTCTTTTTGAGTTTTATTCAAAGGGCGCAGGGTGTATTCAATGAAGGCAGGAAGGATAAAAATCAGACAAAGCTTGGAGCTGTGAAGCAAAGTCACACAGCATTTTACAGGCATGGCTCAGTGAGAAAACACGAGAGAATATATGTGAACGAATTTTCTTAGGGGCCACTCCAGAAAATATCAACTCACCCAGAGACAGAGGGTGAATCAGTGGTTGTGTGGAAAGAAAGGGCTTACAAAGGGACTCAGGGGATTGGCAGACATGTCACCATCTTACTCGTTTCATGGGCACATATGTATGTCACAGTTGATCCAACAGGTCACTTTACATGTATCCAGGTTGTGCATATCGACTGACTGTAACTCAGAAAAGTTTTTAAAAATGACCTTTTTCTTTTCCTTTTCAAGATATGCTTCTTAAGTTCAATTTTTACAAAAGATGCTAGTAATGGGAAAAGGTTATAAGGCCCTTTTGGAAACTAAGGATTGGCAGCAAAAGTCAGGAGCCTTAACAACCACATGGACCTGGGTTGGGTGGGCTGGTGCGGGGGGAGGGAGATATCCTACAGCTACAGAACCTATGGGCCAGTTGGTGACAGGAAAGTGTAGGGGCTACTATCATTAAGAAGAGAAGCCAGTGCTTTAAAGGGACACGTGATACATTTCCATTTTGAAACATTTATATGGCTTGCAGCAGGTAGCCTTCTAAGACACCCCCGATGGTCCTCACCTCCTGATATTCATACACTCCCCCAGAGTATGGGCTAAACCTACTGACTAGCTTCCCTGATTAGGTTTCAAAAAACTGACTTCCATCTTCCTAGCACTCTCTGGCTCTCTTGCTGGCACACTCTATCACCCACTCTCTCTGATGAAGTCAGCCACCACGTCATGAGGGAGATATGGGAAAGCCCACATGGCAAAGAATCAAGGGAGGTCTCGGGCCAAGAGCTAGTGAGTACCCTCAGTTCCACAGCCTTTGAGGAACTGAATCCCAACAACCACAAAAAGTGATCTAGGAAGTGGATTCTTCTATGGTTGAGCCTTCAGATGAGACTGCAGCCCTGGCTAAAGCTTTCAGTCACAGCCTTGTTAGAGACCCAGAGACAGCTAAGCAGAGCCCAGTCTCCTGACCTACAGAAATTGAGATGATATATGTTGTTTCTGACTATTGAGTGTAAGATTAATCTGTCATTCAACAGTAGATAACTAATACATAGCTTCAGCTCTGGTATATGCCTGCAGCTCTACAACAGAATCTTTAAAACTTTTTTTTTAATGCAATGACACAAAGATGCAATGACAATCTTAAAACATCAAGAGAAGTTTGCTTCAAATTCACTCTCTGCTAGGGATGTGGTGATTTGGCTCTGGGCATCTTGCTAGAAAACATGTATACAAGTTGCCTTTCAATTTCAAGTTTATGTTGCCCTTCAGAAAGGTATTTTGACCTGAAACAATACTTTACCAATGATGTTATCATGAGGAACTATTTGCTCCATTAAGATTTTGATCCTCCACATATACAGTAGTGGTGGTCAGACTTCAGTGTGGCTCTGAATTGCCTGGGGAGCTTATTAAAACAAATTAAATTCCTGGGACCCACCCGAAAGGGGGAAATCTGAACGTTTAACCAGCATCCTTGGTGATTCTTTTACTTAACACAGAAAATAAATCTCGCTAAAGTACAACAAATGGAGTAATAGATGAAATCAGCCCATGGTATCTATTCAACAGGACTTGGTTTATTGTGGGAACACTCAGAAAAGGGCTTGTAAGAGATCAAAGGGGCTGAGCTTCCAGAAAGAGCCAAGGGACCCTCTGAAGAAAGACTGAGCTTTAGCCTAAAGCCTGTGAACAACCGGTACCCCAGGGAGAAAGGATTCTGGAGCCTGGAGAGAAGGTGAGGGATCTTGGGTGGAGATTTTAGGAAACTGAGTGACTAGCAAAATGTTTAGGTCTTGCCTACCATAAGTGACTGGATTTATAACGAGTGCTAAGAATACAATCACTTTAAGTCAGGGGGTGGCTTTTTTTTTTTTTAATGGAAAGGGCCAGATAATAACTCTCTTTGGCTTTGCAGAGCATAGGGCTGAAACCACTCAATTTTGCTGTTTTTATAGGAAGGCAGCCACAGACAATCTGTAAATGAATGACCATAGCTGGTTCTAATAAAACTTTATTCACAAAAACTCAGTTGTGATTTTTGTGTAGTGAACACAGTTGTGATCATCAGCCTGATCTAAGCCAAGTCCTCATAGGTCTCCATAATCTCCATCTATCACCACTGGGAAAGAGCACATGACCATGAACAGGGTTGTCTTAAGACCACAGAAAAGACCTGTTTTGCTCCTACTGGCCTGACATTTTGCCACTAGAGTTACTCCTTGGGGTGAAAGCACTGACTCTGGAAGTTCCTAGAGAAAATGCAAGCTGCTCTTCAGAGAAAGTCTCATCCTACCTAGATGACTCAGAACTCCAGCGCTTTCTGCTTCCTGGTGCACAAGCCGTTTCACAAAAGCTTTTGATAGATCTAGAAACACACGGGTGTGGGTATATTTGTGAGTGAACAGGGACCCCCGAAAGGACACAGCTTGGGGAGGTGGGAAAACTAACCTCTAAAAGTAGACTTGAGTTGCTTCCCAGTGTCTCCAGTTAGCTCTCTGGGGTGGGGGTGGGGAGGTGGCAGGCAAAAGAGTTCAAGACAAAATTAATTTTAATTAACTCAAACTGAAAACATACAACACGCTGGCGGGGGGGGGCGTGTATTATAAACGTAATGAAGATCAGATGTCACTGTTTCTAAGAGATTATAAATTGCTGCTTTGAATAATCCAAAGTCAGTTTCTGTAAAACCAGATGCTGTACCTGACAGAACGCCCCAGATAGACACTCAGTTCTGACTGATCTGCTTTTCATCTCTGCTTTCTTTGTCTGCTCTGAGCTGAGGAATAGACACAAGACGGACAGGCAAAGCGAGTTCTGTCTGTCACAGACACAGTGGCAGCCACTGCTACATAACTGAGTGCTAAGTATAGCTGATAAAAAGTTGAACATTTGTAAATGAAAAACTCTACATATATGACTGACATAACAGCCTTTGGTAAATAAGTTATAAAATAGTTACCTGCCCTATACTGGCACATTTTGGGGTGAAAACTGCAGGTAATTTGAAAATGGAATAAATAATCCACAGCAGAAAACAAAACACAAAGAATTCTCCAAAAACTCAGAAACATTATGGTATGAACCTGGGCTAGAACATGCTTGTACAGATAGGAGGAGCCCAGCAGTGTGACCTGATGCACAGTATCAGGAATCTGGCCATGGAAATCCCAACACGGGGATCTTGGCCATGGAAATCCCAACACGGGGGCTTCCTGCTCAACACTTGGCCAAATACCAACATTCCTCATGCTCTCCCCACACCTCTAGTTGAAGTCCGTATGTGAGAGGGTGATCTCGTTGGACTTCTGGAATTATCTAAAACATCTGAGTCCAAGCATCAGCGCCATTAGGATTTGTGAGCTGGCCAGAAGGGGCTTCCCTGCTGGCTCAGTGGTAAAGAACCGGCCTACCAATGCAGGAGACGCAGGTTTGATCCCTGGATCTGGAAGATCCCCTGGAGGAGGGCATGGCAACCCACTCCAGTATTCTTGCCTGGGAAATCCCATGGACAGAGAAGCCTGGAGGGCTATAGTTCATAGGGTCGCAAAAGACTTGGACATGACCTAGTGACTCATCCACAAGAACAACAGGAGGGGAACTGGCGACTGCTGAAGGGAGTGGTTTTTGTACTCCTTACCTGGTAGACTGAATGTGGAACTACATAGATTTACCAGTGTCTGAATAGTCATTCTTGGTCTTTTAGCTTACAGCTGTATTAGGTGACACCATCTTACATGTCACTGGATTATATTCAAGAAGACGATGAGGGGCATTTGAGAACTTCTCCCAACTCCTATCAACTGCTTTCTCCTCAAGGAGACAAGCCAGACCCATTTTCACTGCCCCATCCCCCACTCTCATTCACCACGATTTAAACAAAGAAATAAGAGGAGGCACATTTTCAGACAAGTGGCTAAGAGAATCCAAGGTCACCGGCCTTTCAAACTAACCAGGACTCAGTGCATTAACAACTGGCAATTCTTACACCTGCCTCCCCATAAAGAGGGACAGAAAGGACAATGAAAAACACAGTAATTTCTCAAACTTTTGACAGTAAATCCACCTCAATTCCTTCTTCTGTCTTCTCCCTTCTTGCTTTTGGACCTTGCTCTCAATTAGTGCTTCTCGAACTGCATTATGCCCAGGAATTATCTGGAAAGTTCTGAAAATGCAGACTCAGATTCAGCAGGCCTCGCGGGGGCCTGAGACTCTGCATTTGTAACAAGCTTCCAGGGGATGCCGATCCTGCTGGCCCATGGACCGTGTGTGGAAGAAAGGATCTAAATTCTCTCTGGTGACACTGACTGAAGCCCTTGTGACAACCTGCAGTAGCCTCAACCATGCCCTACCCACTGAGCACAATATTTCATCGAACACAACTGAAGCCCAAAGGGCTCCTTATTTCCCAAGTGCCACTGCTTCAGGCCTAGGTCCCCAAGGCAGTGTCACCTGAGGTGGCACTTGTGGCCACCCGCCCCTTGATTTCCTGGAGGCCCAAAGATGTGGATGCCACCTGGTCAAAGAAGTTAAACAATTCAAAAAGAAGAAAGCAGTACAGATGGTGAAGGATTCACTATCCAAGTGCTAAAAATGTAAACTCCACAGAGAAGTTTCACCCAAAAAGGAAGATGGGAAACGACTGAGGCAAAGGAAACTGAAAGCACCTTGACGTCCCTCACGGGGAGTAAGCAGTTCCGGGGGGAAGAGGTTTCTGCCACACTGCCTGCATTTTCCTTTGGCAAAAATCTCCCTGTCGGCATGGACCAAAACCTCTTCCCACTGTCTGTCCCCCGCTGGAAAGAAACTGAGAACTCTGCAAAGGGGGAAAATAAAAGACACAAGAGCCATATGGAATCGTCTATTTTTTCCCTCACACCATCTGGTTTGGGATCTAAGCACAGAATGGCAACTGCGCTGATTGAGGAGACAGCAAAATCTCTGGGCCACTGGGAAGGCGACACCATGGCTAGGTTCAGTCCCTCCCTCTGGGGATTTTCTTTCTCCCCGCTGACAAGAATCGGCTTGATCCTGGAATTCTCACCTGAAACATCACCAGCAATATGATTAACTATTAGAGTTGTACAGTTTCTCATCACACCACTCCAGAATTCCCAAACCTCTGAAAACTAAGGTTGGTTTCTTTTTGGGGGTGGGGTGGGAGTGGAGTTCATCTGGCAGTGAAACCCATTCTGCTCTGAATTCCCTTGATATCCAGAACTGACCTTGAATGGCCCAGATGCTGTTCACAGATGTCATTGACCTGAGTCCAGCGCTCCAGAAAGATCCACGTGTTGGACTTGAGGGGTGCACCCGGACCTTGCTGGGGACACGGCAAGTGCATACGGTGTGTGCGCCACACCACCTTTCAAAAGCCCCAACTCTTAATTCTTAACTAAATTAAGAATTTAGCCCCAACCGTTAGAGATAACGTGGAGACCTTCTTGTCATGTCAACAAGTACTGCCCGTTCTCTTTCCCTCTCTGCCACTCAATTGTACATATTTTCCTTTTCAGGGGAGGGGAGCGGGGGAGGCTTTTGAGCTAAGTTTACATAGAAAATTCACCTTTTTAAGTGTATGGTCCAGTGTGGTTTTGAGTCAATTTACAGCGTGGTGTAACCATCACCATGATCTAATTTGAAAACAGCTCCATCACTCCATAAAGGATCCTTGTACCCTCAGCAGTCACTCCCCAACGCTGCCTTTCCCAGCCTCTGGCAAACACTCAGCTATTTTCTGTCTCTCCGGATTTGCCATTTCTGGACGTTTCATGTCAGTGGAACCCTGAAGTATTTGCTCCCATGTGTCATCTTTGACTCAGCATCCTGTTTCTGAGACCCATCTGTGTTGCAGTGTGTAGTATGCATCCTTCAATCCCTCTCATTGCCACAGAGTATTCCACTGTATGGATACATCGTGCCTAATGGCAGTTTTTTAAAATCAAGCTTCTAGAACCTTCCATCCTTCAAAGGCTCCAAGAGAACAAATGTCTGGTGGCATTTCTTGCTCACCTCTTCGAGCTGGCACTACACGGGCACACAGAGTTGGCGCCTAGTGGCCAGAGATGGAGTGAAGGAATATGTCACTCAAGGTATAGAACTAAATCTAAAGACAGATTTCATGTTAATTAACCTGAAGCCACAATTCAGGTTTTAAAGGAAAAAAGTTTTAATTATTAAGTGAATGACAGGTGCTATGACTTTGTAACTCAGTATAGGTCTTAAGTTGTACCTCCATATCACTCTTTCTAGACTTTTTGGTTCTATGCTGTCATTTCTGATTTATCCTTACATAAGTAAGAAGACATTTCAGATGAACAATGCTATGGGTTCATACAGAATTCCAGCAATAACTTGAAGCCTGGTGTGTTTCTTTGACCCACCATCATCCCTTTGTATTCCCATTTTAAGTAACTTAAAACCACTGAATCTAGCTCTGTGTGGACTTCAAGGATGTGGAAGGTGGGTGTGCATATCACTCAGGTTTCTCCCCTTCCAGGTCCCCAGGCGGGCTGATGCACAGTTCACTCAGACCCAGCACTTAGATGTTTTGAGAGGTTGGTGTTCCTCTGAGCAAGGAGACTAGAGATCAGACCCCATGGACCTACCTGATGGGGTCAAGTACCCAAGTATATGATCCTCATTTCATGGGTTCTGAGTTTTCCTTCTCAAAGGTAACAGACTGATGTTAATAAATCAGAGAGCTGAAGAGCCATGTGGCCAGAGAGATGTTTGGGGCCACTGACAGCACTCTCAGAGCCCAGGCTCCTCAAATGTCCCAGCTCAGTTCTTGGTCCCATGATGGGCACGTGTGACTGCCCCCCACCCGACTGGTGGTTCAAATATTAGACATTTCATGCTTAACCCCAAGGCACATCTCATTGCACCTTGCTCCCTTTGAGAAGAAGAGGTGAGGGGAAAAAATAGGGAGGAGGGAGAAGAAAGAGCGGAAAGATGGGGTGGAATGGAGAGGAAGAGAGAAAAAGAAAGACGATGAAAACAATGTTTAAAGGGCCACTTCCACCCCAGCCCCTGTGAACAAATGAATGCATCAAGCAAAACAGAAAACAGCACCAAACCAAAAGAGCTATCACAAATCATGTTAAAGATAACAGTTGAGTTGCTATGCGAATGCACCCCGAGGCTGTATTTACCTGGACTGCTCAAGGGGTTACCCCTGTCCCCCAGGGTTGGCACGGGACGGTACTGGTGGTTCTTTGAGCCTGGGTACATCCAGTGGTACCTGCCAATTTCCATTTCAGCTCTGCTGTTCACTGCCAATTTCAGGTGGCAAAGAGTCAGTGTCTCTATCTCCAGCAAAGATTCTACATCAGCATTTTAATGTATTCTTTTACCATATAATTAAAGGAAACGATGAATACACAAAAAACGCTACTGAACTGCAACCTTGCAGTACATCTTATCAACTCAGCATGATACGCTGAGAACGTTAGCATCTCCTCCTCCATTTTTGAATTTAAGTTGATGAAAAAAATCACCAATATTTTCTTTCTCTATTTTCTCCATCTCCTCCCAATCCTCCTCGCCCCTTCGAATGCTCAAGTTAGGCAGACGCTGTTGATAAGGAAAAGCTGGCTTCTCACCATTGTATTTTTTCTTTCTGTTCAGTTCACTTTCAGACCCACAGAGCACAATCATCATTGTTGCTACATAAGTGAAGGTGAACCCAGGCTTGCTCTAATGGTAGCTAGTTCCAGCCAATAACCCCATGGTCTGCTGAATCTTAGGTGACACTCCTGTTCTCCCAATGACATCAGCAGTATCCTCTGTCATCTCATCTTATCTAAGCTCAGGACATCAGAGTCTAGAATTTTCCACATTCAGTCTTGTTCCAATGATCTCCCAGTGTCTTGACAGAGAAAGGGCTGTGGGCATTGGGCTTGAAGCAGGGCTTCCTCACACACAAGGTGACAAGTGGCCTCCTGGGGACTCAAGTTGGTCCCAACTGGTAATCTGACTATATCTTGTACTTCTTAGGGAACCAGACAGAAAACTGTCTACCAACTTGCCTGACGCAGAATCAGATGCTGCTGTTAGCTGAATTACAACCCTGAAATCCCAAGAGACCATAAGATCACTGTGCCCGATTTCTAGCCGAGAATCCTATCAAACCTAATGATGGGTTACGGTATCCAGGGTGCTGCAAATATTTAAGGATTAAACAAATGGTGCTGACATTGATGTGGAGGAATTATTCCATCAGAAGAGCACATTATAATGCCCCATCAGGCATCTTAGACCACTGAGGATAAGGACTAGGCAAACCATCACACGGTAAGGTAAAAGAGCGAATGCCCTGAGCAGATCCACTGAACACCTCCTCAGCCATTATGAAACCCGACTCTGCTCTCCACAGTCTCTGAAAGCTCTTGTGGTATTTCCACTTGGGAAGTGGAGTCCTACGTTTCTAGGTGGTGTTTTAGGGCAAATCTCTTTGGTTTCATGATAAAGTAATGTTTTTTAAGAGACATTAAAAAGAGTTAAAAGCTTTTAAAGGCATTTGAGAGGGGGAAAAAGGATGTGAGGACAAGATCAGAACTGCACAATGGAAGTATTTTTACTGCTGCTGGTTCTGTTGTTAAATGGAGATGTGTGCTAAAATGTGCTGGGTACCACACAAAGCATGTTACACCTGTTCCCTCAGGAATTCTTTTTAATGCAAATTGTTAAAAGTTGTTTTTTTTTAAACTATCTGTAACACAGGCAAAACTATTTAAGTCAATACATTTTTAAGGAATGTCACATGTTCTGATTCTGACAATCACTTTAGTCTTTCCAAAGTTTGAGTCATAAGTTTCAAGACAGTCCTTTCAAAAAGAATTTTTGCTCAGTCCATGGTTGTTATGCCAGTCAGTTCACAATTTCTTTAGTTGGGCTTCTTTGATCTCCAATAGAATATTGGACACACTTCAAAGTTTCCCACCTGGAATCACGGGGATCTGATTTCCTCAAGCAATTTATTTTAGGACCCTGTTTAGGGTCAGAGGAGATGGATCTGCCTTGGCTGTGAATTTTAGATGGCTTCTACACATGCATTAGGTTTAAATCAGATACCTTCCTAAGCGATCACAGCTTAGAACATTTGGGATATGCCAATACGTAAGATAAAAACAGTCTCACTGTTACCATGACATCAACCATTTGAGATCAAAGTATTTGTCACAACCATCCTATGAAGGAGGTGCTCTTATTACTCTAGCTTTACAAATGAAGAAGCTAGGGGCAACTGAGAGCTAAGTCATTTGTCCATGATCACACAGCTGGAGGGGAGGAGCCTGTGCGTAAATGTAGGTGATATGACCCCAGAGGGCAGGTTATCCAACTGTGGCCTGTGCTGTCACTGTTTGTACTCTTTTGCTGAGGTCTGTCTGGAGGTAAGCTGTGCTTCTGTGCATCAAGACGTGTTTCAGATCCCAAGCTCCTGACGCTATTTCAGGGTTCTTAAAAGTTCTGAACTCTCAGCCTTTCCTGCATTTAGAGTTTTGGTTTACTCTTCAGGGGAGTTTCTCTCACACCACAGGTCGTGCTATATTCTCCAAAAGCAGGGCAACCCACTGGGGCCAGTGGAAAGAACCAGGAGATCAAGTCATACTCTTGGTTAAACTGGCTATAAGCCCTCTGTGTCAACCTCAAGCATGAGGATTCCTAGTAGCTCGATCACTTCTATTTGAAAAGTTTTCATCCTCCTTTCAAAAAATTTCTCTCTCCAAGTCCAACACACAGCAGGTGCCCAATCTATGTCTGCCAGATAAATAGTTGGCTGAATGCAAGAGAATATCCTGGGACCCTGTGGATCAAGCAACAGGTCTCCAGGTCCCCACCCCCACCCCCAACCACACTAACCTCACCCAAGGCAGGGCAGGCAATTCAGGAAATGTCTGTCAACGGCCCATCCCTGCTCTGCCCTCACCCCCTCACGTGGGCAGTCAGGCACAGGCTGCTTGGCAATGACAGTGAAAAAGCCCCAAACTAACATGTTTTCTGAGTAAAGCCTGGTGGCTACGCCCAGGACACTCAGTTCAGCATTCTTCCTCCTCCTGTGGGTGTGGAGATAGGGTCAGTAAGTAGGTGGCAAGGCCTCTGGACAACAATTCATTTTCCATATGGAGGGAAAGAAAACCCTCTATTTTGTATCTCTGAGCCAAACTTAAGGACAGTAAGTATCAAATTATAAAATTTCAAAGAACATAGGATATGTTTTGTTTAAAACAACAGGGGCCCAAAACCTAAAAGGGAGTCACGTGATCATGAGGGGATGCCTCAGCTTGGGGAGTGTTTCAAAATGGTGTCCTTTCTGGACTGCCAACTGCCAAGAAGTGGGGAAAACGTTCAGACGCAGGAAGATTTCGGCTTCTGCTCTTCAATGGGAAGACTGCAAATGCTCCCCTTAGAGAGTAGGAGGGAGACGTGGGCAGGAGACCACTGGATAATCTCGAGGAAGCACAGAATACTATGACATCTCAGAAATGGTCTTGGACAAGAAGTTTGATTGCGTTTTTCCATAAGAGGGAACTGAAAAATCCCAATGAACTTCTTGGCCAACTGCATACTATTTATGGTTGAGGCTGAGGTGAGACACAGAACTGAGTGGTCATCGCCAAAGATGGGCATGACACAAACGATGGGGGGGTTGACGAAAGAAAATAAAAATAATGCTGTGGACACTTTCCCCCATTGACTCAGGTGCTGTGATTTAGAGATGAGGCTGAATAACTGAGCTGCAGGCTGGTGTGCTTTCTGCCATCTAGGAAATTATCACTGGGAGCAACTAAATAACAAAGATTGAGCTTCCTAAATAAAAATAAATAAATAAACCATACTGAGTGGGCCAGGTCTCTGAAAGCTAGGTCTGTCACCCTCCATTCTCAAGTAGAGTTTAAAATATTAAAGACACTATAACAACACTATAGGATATAGTAGGGGTCAGCCAGTGATGGCCACCTGGTTTTGCAAATGAAGTTTTACTACAACACAGCCACACCTATGCGCTTATCCACTATCTATGGCTGTTTACTACCTGGATGTGTTGAGTAGTTACAACACTGTGTGGCCCACTGGGCCTAAATATTTACTCTCGGGCCCATTACAGACCAAGTGCACTGATCCCTGATCTCAAAGATAGTCAGTCAGGCATGAATTACAAAAAAAAAAAAAATTAATGCAATTCATCAAATGAGTCTACAAAATAGGAAAATATTTTCCCTATTATACTTTCTCTGGGCTGGCCAAGGATCAAAATTCTTCTCTTGGACATGGGCATCTGAGATTTAATCTGCCACCAATCAACAAGAGTATTGTTAAAAGCAAGATTATACTCTACAGAATGGTTCCTACGATGAGTTGACACCTTCTGCTCCTATGACATGAGCTGACAGGGCAGGAGAAGGGTGATGCTTCAGAGGGGAACATTATTAAATGAATAAAGAAATGAACCAAAGAAGGCACAACCAGGTACATTTGTGAAGGTGGGAGTCTGGCTTCCCTCTCTTAAAAGACACCTTCTTCCTCCGCCCCACAGCCATGCTTATTCCTGGCCAACCATCTCACATGGATGGACACTGGGTCTCAAGGAGAAACAAGCAAGGGAGTATCTCACAACAGGCCAATTTATCACCAGTCCCAGTGAGGGGAAACTTACGTCATGGGGACACTGGTTACGTCATGTGTCCTCAGATACAGAGAAGCTAATAAGTCATGTTATGAAGACTGTTTACTTTACATTGGCGTGTACTCCCAAATAACAGGGAGAGATGATGTTTTTTAACATTACAATCGGAATTCAAGATTTCTGCTCACTTCCAAGGAAGGTAAATCTCTGTCTACAGAAAGGAGTCCAGATTCTTTGTCTAATGAATGAGCAAGACCAAATCTTTGAAAGGAAATGATCGTATCAAAGGAAGAGAGGTACCAACTGGCTTGCTGAGATCTTCTCTACATTTAAATTTTCTAAAAAAAAATAAATAAAAGCAAGCTGTATCATACCTACCACATATGTCCAGCACCATCTGGCCGGCCCTGCTTTTCTCTACAGTCTCATCCCCAGATACCCTCTCTTCAAATGTCCTCCTTGGAAGATCCTTATAGGAAAAAACTGCATCTACAACTTTCTCCGTATCATACGTACGTAATCAAGTCTGAAAACGTCAATAAAAATCTCAACATCAAATAATTCCCAGATCATCAGGATGAGTGTAATGTGTTAAATGTGTCCCTCTGGGTTTTTAGCCTACCGGGCAGATATTCTAGAGGAGTGTTTTCCTTCCTAAACAAAAACAATACAAATAAATTTTTTTGGGGCCCAAAGTGCACATCTTTCACTCATTTTTTTTAATAAAAACCTAAGAAATTATACCTATTTGATTAAAAAGATTTAAATGGATGTGTTCATTTTCTAATTATATCAACCATTCACATTCATTTCTTATGTTGACTACAGCCTGCAATTCATTTTAAATTACACATTATTCCTGATTTTCTACATTTTTCTTTTTACTTGCTTAGAAACTTGACACCTGGAGTTCTGAAATGTAGCTGAGCAATGACTCAGAGAAGCTTAACTAGCCTGACTACAATCGCTTCAGTAGACTCCAATTTCCTACATGTAATAAAAATAATTTTCCTAACAGATACTTAGGGTTTTTTTTTCCATCCAATAGAGCAAGTGATTCAATTGTTTTTCTGCTCCTAGGATTACACCCTCCCAGTGAGTCTAAACGCATTGGTTTTTCACAAATGAATTGACATCAAGCAATACTCCACAGAAATAAATAGAAACCTCACTCTCATCTCTTTATTATCGAGTCTCATGATCTAGTTGCTTTTATTCTGTCTTCTTCATTTTCTCCACTTACTCCATTTCAGTGAATTTGCTTACTGAATCCCCAAAACTTTGATTTAATACTTCCGATTTAAAAACTGTCATTGGTAATAATTTGGCTTTTTTTGTTTACATCCTTCTGAGAAAACCTCTTGCTGTCTGTAAAAATTCCTGAATAAAGGCTAAATTACTTCTTGTGAATTTCAAGCATCCAGTAGGGTTCCATGACAAAAGCTAGGAGACTGTTTCAAAACACATACACTTTCTTTTTTTTTTTAAAGGACTTGGATTATTTTTGTTTACAATAGGAACAAAGTCATTCTGATTGAGTTTAAAGAAACAGCTTTCTTTGTCCTGCTAAAACTCTGAGAAGTGAGACTGTCTGGAAAAGCTGAGGTCAGTTTATAATAATTTGTATCCTTAGCAAACATTATTAATAATTATCTGAAGCCATTAATCCACAAGCTACTGGGTTTTAGCCATAGGGCAATAATACTCCAAATTCAGAGATAAGTATCGCCCATACCACCGACAATGAAAACAACTGGGAAAGGAAGAATAGAGGGGGAAAAATACATGTGCATAAAACACTCTGTGGGAAGTGACAAAACGTAGAGGATTCAATTTACTAAAATAAATCCTTTGGTGACAGGCTTAAAGGAAACCACCCCGCCCCCTAGATCCACCTGCTCAAGAATTATATAATGCATTCTCTGTGTCAAACTTGTAAATGTTCATTTCAATCAAGTGAACACTGATTTTATAAATTTAAAATTAAATCTGAAGGAATCCTGGAGTGGCAAGCATGTCCAAACATGTTTATCATTTTCTGCCTCTGTATGTGCCTTGGACTACAATGGGAGAGCAAACTGGGCACACTACATAGACACACTCGTGGAAGCTTTGACCCTGCCTGGCTGGCAGATGAACTTACTCATTTAAACCAAGCTCAGCAGGTAGGCTGCCGTCCAGATCAACACTCCCGGTGGGTTAAGGGCAAGCGCGACCCCTGTTGCTGTGCTCAAAATCCAATCCCGGGCCCATGTTCTTACTTGAGTATAAGCCGTACGTGTGATCGTGTCTTGCAGTAACTTGGGACATCTGGACTACTCAACAGCTAGTGTTTATCCGTTTTGGTAATTTTTAAAGTTCCTCCAGAAATTATGTTTTGCTTCTAATTTTGTCTCTGAAACCCTCACTAACAAGTTTTCATATACAGACTGCCAGGGATGGAGTAGCAGCTGTAGATTTTCGGTATTAAATAATAAATATTTAATGGATATGAATTAATAGCACTCCAGAAGATAAACAATGGTGAGAACCAGAGTTAGGTAGTAAGGATTCTACATTGGTTTTATGCCCTGTTCTTGCTTCTGTGGAGACCAAAAGTGGTTTCAGCTGCATATTAGTACAAAGTATGTTCTACGCATCTATTTTGGGGAAAATTGCTACAACTGTGATCGGCTTCTTCACAACAATGCTGTTATTGCGTGATTACATTGCCCAAGCTTTGTCTTTAATTGTCATGGAAAGCAATCTTTCAACTTTTATCTCAATTCTTCAGCTTTACAAATATTCCCGCGAGTTTCCCTTACTGCTATTTGGTCATTCATATAAATGAACAAATGTATACATACAAGAAAAGGCAGGGGGATATGGGGGCTGGCTTTTGCTGTTGTTTGAGGGGGGGCGGTAGGTTTGCTGCAGCAGTTAAGCTCAACTATCAACTGCAGAAATCTAAATGCTATGTACTTAATTCCACCGAATTATCCATCTAAAAATGGTTCAAAAGGCACATTTTGTTCTCTGCATATTTTATCATACTTTGAAAAGCAATTAATTTAAAAAGTGAAATTGCTCAGTTTAGGGGAGAGTGTTATTCAAGGACTGTTCTACCCAAGCATGCTGGCACAGTGAAATTCTCGAAATTGTTGTTTTTTCAGATGCAAAATGGTTGACTATCAGGAATTTCAGACGGATCAACCTACATAGTCTTACGTAAAACGTACCTGTATCTCTATCTGGGAGACTGACTATTGTTTAGTGACNCAGTTTAGGGGAGAGTGTTATTCAAGGACTGTTCTACCCAAGCATGCTGGCACAGTGAAATTCTCGAAATTGTTGTTTTTTCAGATGCAAAATGGTTGACTATCAGGAATTTCAGACGGATCAACCTACATAGTCTTACGTAAAACGTACCTGTATCTCTATCTGGGAGACTGACTATTGTTTAGTGACTATTAGTGGATGTCAGGGTCAGGAAAAATAATCCTAGCATGGGGAGCTTTTGCTATAAGAGCCACTGCAGGTATGGAACGTGTCCTGGTGCCTTTAGGACAGTACTTCGGGGGAAGGAGGTAAATTACAATGCATGAGATGCTCTTCACCTCACAGGCCTGAGCTGCTTCTGGGAGGCAGTGAACCTAAATCAGTCATTATCGAGGAAAAGAGAGATTAATGTTAGCCTCTATTTTCTGCCATCTTCCTACCGCAAAACACTGACATCTCCTTGCAAAAGTCAAGATCGGGATGTGTTCTCAGATGCCCTTTGAAGAACAGGACCTGTGTGGATTTGCCTGTTGGAGATCTCCAAGTCAGAAACAGCAAAAGACCAACCTCCTCCTCC
>SJYV01020997.1:0-31469 GCA_006410875.1 Neotragus pygmaeus | reverse complement strand
CTTAGTCATGTCTGACTCTTTGCAATCCCATGCCAGGCTCCCTTGTCCATGGGGATTCTCCAGGTAGGAATACGGGAGTGGATTCCTGCTCTAGGAGATGCCTTCCTCCAGGGAATCTTCCTGACCCAGGGATTGAACCTGCGCCTCTTATGTCTCCTGCACTGGCAGGCGGGTTCTTTACCACTAGCGCCACCTGCGAAGCCCCACTTGCTAGGAGTTAGATTCTATTGTGGGAGGAGACAGGGAGGATGGAGGCTCAGGACCTGTGGGCCCATCAGGTTTTCTTCTATGGCTGGAAAAACGGTCAGCAATCCAAACCCAGCTGCCTTCCCACATGTCGGGAGGGGCGCCCTGCTCGGGCGCCACGGAAGCCCCTGTGTTCTCCCAGGACAGACAAGACAGCTTCGTTCTAGGTGGGGCCTGATGATCTCCACCCGACTCCTGCACGACTGCTCCCCGGGGCTCCACAATGACAATCCCGCCCCTCGTGGGGCACAGTGTAGACCAAGAAAACCAGGGCGCTGACTCGCTCAACCTCAGCTCTGTTTGGCATGCAGCATTCCAGCCCCAGGAGCTTCCTGGCTGGCACTGTGTGTTTCAGCTTCTTCCACAGCCTCAGGGCAAAGCTACGTGGAAGGTTTCCCATCTTCACAATGCACGCTCCTTGCCATGACTTACCTCATCGTTCTCCTCGGCTGTGTCTGCCACGAGAGCTCTACACCACCCGTGTGATTTTAAAAGGTGGTGGTGGGGGTAACACCAAGACACAGACTTCTCAGGGAAAACTGACCTCAGCAGAGCGAGATGGCCAACAAGCACGGGCAGTGAATCCAGGGGGTGCAAGGCCATCAGGATGTGTGAACTTATTCATCATCATTATTATTTTTTCTAAGCAAAGGATTTCCTCAGTCAAACCTCCAGGGCATCAGATCAAAGAGAGAGGCTGACACAGCTGGACCGCATTTTCTAGCCAACTGGCCGGTAAAGCAGAATCTAGACAGTGTCCTGGCAACTGTTTGACAAGGCAGCAATCCACAGAGGAGGGGAGAGGAACTCTGGAGACCGACTCTTTATTCAAAAAGTCTTGTATCGCTTCTTCACTTCTCTTTCTGTTTAAGATAGTTTGGGAGCAATGTCCAAGCCCCAGGGGACGGTCCCAGGTGTCCACTGTGGAAGAAGCACTGATCCTGAGAATCCAGAGCATTCTTCTATACACAGAAATTAAAGCTTTTAGTCCAAAGTGCAGGCTTTTTTTTTTTTTAAGACCATGTAGTATTAATTACCATAAAAAGTACATCCCAAACCTACTGGCAGAATATCTGATTGATTTCTTCTATTTCCAATTTGATGTGAGTCAATATAAACCTTACCAGGACACTGTTAAATCATGCCAGAGTGGGTAGTTTATAAATAAAATAACAACAGGAGAAATTTAGCTACATGCCCTGGAAGTTCTTCCAAAAATGTACAAAATGAAATGACAAGAGTGACTATCAACATACACCAAGGAAAAAGAAAAAAAGCCACAGAACCCAAACCCCACTATGTCACAAGCAAGCGATACACACGGGAACCAGGTGAGATGAGAAAGCAGGGAGCAAACCAAGGATTCAGTGAATTACAGAGAAACAGGACGTGAAATGATTGTGTGGAAGGAAAAAAAAAGTGAAGGCAAACAGAACACATTTCTGTAGTCCAGGAAAGCCGTTCTCACCGTTCTGAACAAAATGGCTGCACTAAGGGCAAGTGGGGGCTATGCCCAGATGCCCTCCTCCTCATCCTACGGGGAGGACGCAGGGCCCAGAGCAGCGTGGGGACGAAAAAGAGCTGGTTAGTATTCGAGACAGAGACACAGGCACGACGCAGCCACAGAGGACGGCCCCTCGGCTCCCAACCCCCCACACCAAGCTCGGATTTGTCCTCGTCTGTCCCCACACTTCCAACCTCCCCACTTCCTTGACATGCTCTTGTCTACTGGGCAAAACGACCGAGCTGCAGGCTTTTCTTTATTCTTCCTCCCCATTCCTGTTTGCCTCCCGCTCCTCCCGGGCATCCAATCCTGGTATTTGTTAGCAAAACCTGTTTCAAGGGAAGGCTGTAATCCTCACCCTATGTGTGTGTTCAGTTGCTCAGTCATGTCTGACTCTGTGTGACCCCATGGACTGTAGCCCACCAGGCTCCTCTGTCCATGGGGTTNAATCCTGGTATTTGTTAGCAAAACCTGTTTCAAGGGAAGGCTGTAATCCTCACCCTATGTGTGTGTTCAGTTGCTCAGTCATGTCTGACTCTGTGTGACCCCATGGACTGTAGCCCACCAGGCTCCTCTGTCCATGGGGTTTCCCAGGCAAGAATCCTGGAGTGGGTTGCCATGCCCTCCTCCAGGGGATCTTCCTGACCCAGGGATCAAACCCAAATCTCCTGCATTGCAGGCGGGTTCTTTACCACTGAGCTACTGGGAAAGCCCCCTAAAATCCTCATCCTACATAAATTGGCATAAACTTAGTTCCAGATATCAAGAAACAGAGAAAAGCAAATGGCTTCTTGGCGAGGACAGATTGCTGCCACTGGGCAGACAGCTCTCTGCTTTGCCTACATTAAAGATTGCACTCTTTCCCTCTGAAGTATAAGCCGCCTCTATGGGCTTAGTGAATGTCATCATACAATGATTATAACCTTCTAAATCTTAGAAAAAACCCTGCATTTTCGATATGATTGTGCTTTCATGTGCAATGTTTCTTCTTTGTCTCCTAAGAGGGAGCTATGCTATCATCTGGAGGAGGGGCTTAGTGGGGGAGTTCCTCTGGACTCTTCGATCATATGGATGTAATTACTTAACTATTATTTTTCTCCCTCAGCTGTATATGTTAAGATTGAGTGTGATGGAGATGTTGAAATCTGATTTTTGGCAATGGGATATGAGGTAATCTGTTCACTGCTCTCCCCCATCCATCATATTCAAAATCTTGGGAGAGTTCCCTTCTTCCAGAACTGGCACTGGATATGGCTCCCTTCAGGCTGACTCAGTGCCTCCTTTGCACTCATGCGGAGCTGAAGGCAGCAGTTTTAGGAGGATGTGGATGGAGAGGTCCACCAAGGAGACAGGAACGGAAAAACTAAGTTTCAATCTTCACGTTTAAGAGGTGATGAGCAGAGATTTTCAAATCCGCAGGTGAATACTGATTACTGCTACACCAAGTTGTGTGTGCCTCACTTAGCTTACAAACAAAGTTTTCTTTTTCTACTGAAGCAGGACAGATACAAATTAGTGAGTTTCTCTGAGAAGATTAATTTTTTTCTCATCTCAATTTAAGGATTCTTTAGCATTCCTTTCAAATCTTTTGGGTAACTCCTCTTAAAATACTCAGAATCAGGCACCACCTTCCTATACAGAAATGGACTCCATATTTAGAAAAAAAGTTTTCAGAAACTGATTATTTTTATTTTTCTAACTTGTACCCCAGAGTCTGTAACACACTACTACAGAATACATTAAAACAAAAGCACACTGGTTTTTCAGAAGACAACCGAAAGCAGCCTTACCTGGTCTGGGGAGGGTTTGTGATTGGTTTGACCGGAATGGGAGGATCTGAAGTGGTCGTCCTCGTAGTTGTCGGCCATTAACTTCATTCGATTCTGTGTCTAGGAGGAAACGATTCACAAGGTCAAGCTCAGGGAGTCTCTATGACACACTGTACAGTCACAAGCACCTTAAAAATGTGCCAAGAAAGGGCATAACGAATCCTGTCTGAAATAAATTGAACATAGGATTTTTGAGGATACTGGGTGGTGGGCGGGGGGGAAGCTCGGGCACAGCTACATGCTGCACTGTGCCCCCTCAAAACCCATGCTGAGATGGTAAGCTTCACATGCCTCCCTGCCAATGGAGGAAATCTTCAGGAGCTGATTAGGGTGTAGTGAGGTCATCAGGGTGGGGCCCTGATCTGATGGGGCTGTGGCCTTCTAAGAAGCGGGGAGGACACAGTGGGGAGGGGGTTTCCGAGAGCCAGGGGGAGGGCTCTCATGGGAAGTGGGTCAGCTGGCACGCTGACCTTGGATTTCCTAGCCTCCAGGTGGGTGAGAAAATGAATTTCTGCTGTTGAAGTGACTCAGTCTGTGGGTATTCTGTTACAGCATCCCAAGCAGGCTAAGACAGGCACCTAAACTGGCACGGGAATTCTGGACGGAAGAGTAATTTCCTTAAATTAAGCACTTTATGCAGTGCCTGTTTTTATTTTTTAAAATAAAGAGTGGATGACACCACACATGGGGGAGAACACTGTGACCCTTTTTTCACTTTGTGCTGGGCAGGACCCATCTTGCCAGGTTACTGTGAGAGTTACTCATCCTTTTTAACAACTATTCCATTTGGGGGAGATGTTATCTAACACACAGACCATAAATGCTGGAGGAAAAGTTATCCTTATCTGTAAATGAAATGATTATATACTGAGAAAAACCCAGAGAATCATCCGAAAAATGATTACAACTTACGACAGAGTTCAGTAAGGTGACTGGGCAGAAGCACTATATTAGAATTCAATGACATCGCCATTTTCCTTATACCATCAATAAACAATTAAGGCTTTGGAAATGAGTTGAAGATTCTGAAATCATTCTCTTTAGTCCTAAGACTGGAAGCAGACTATTCTCTCATGGCCTTTCCTCCAAGTTCACCAGAATGGAGGAGTAGATTGGATTCTGTGTGGTTGGTTAACTTAAGCCCTAAGTGAATGTATCCACACACACACACACACACACACACACACACACACACATATATACACACATCTATAAAACATTTTAGAGAATTTACTTTGCAGAGTAAGCAATTTAGAAAATCCACAGAACCCTGTACATATGATCAAACAGCAATATTGTTAAAACTTGAGGTTCTGAAAGCATTAAAAATACATCTGCTAATGTTATATGATTCAAAAATGTTCACTGTAGATAATTTAAAACATACAGAGAAAAAAATTACCCCTAAGTCCCTCTAACCAGTGATAATCATTGTTAATATTTACGTGAATCTATTCAGTCTTTTTCCTATGAACATAAATAGTAGCATGTTCTGATTTAGTCTTTGCTTTTGCTATAATGCAGTATTTTTAAACTGTGATTATTGTGCAGTATATTTTGACAGCTGGTAAGACATGTCCTTCTTCACCAATTCTGCTTTGTCAAAATCTGATTGGGTATCTTTAAAACATTTTCTTGGTAAATGTAAGACATTTTGTCTAGTTCCATAAAAAAGTTTGCAGAGATTTTTCTTTGGTACTTTTTTTCACATAATGATGCCTAAGCAGGGGCTTCAGAGTCAAACTGTCCAGGCCTGAATTCTAGTTCTGCTTTTTATCAGCCAGCTCAGTTGGGCAAGCTGCTCACATGCTCTGAACCTCAGTTTCCTCTCCTTTAAAATGTGCATAGCAATAACTTCTCCCCATAAGAATTCTGTGAAGGTTAACCAACCGAGTTACTAACATAAGCTCTTACGAAGGCACCTGGCATAAAATCAATACCCAAGTAATTTTAGCTATCCCCATTATTATGAACATTCCATGTCATTAAATATTACTCTAAAAATCTATTCTTGAGAGTCCCTTGGACTGTAAGGAGATCAAATTAGTCAATCCTAAAGGAAATCAACACTGAATATTCTCTGGAAGGACTGAATTCACTGGAAGGGTGCTGAGGCTCCAATACTTTGGCCATCTGATGTGAAGAGCTGGCTCACTGGGAAAGACGCTGATGCTGGGAAAGATTGAGGGCAGGAGGAGAAGGGGAACAGCAGAGAATGAGATGGCTGGATGGCATCAACGACTCAAAGGACATGAATTACAAACTCCAGGAGATAGTGGAGGACAGGAAAGCCTGGTGTGCTGCAGTCCATGAGGCCCACAAAGAGTTGGACACGACTGAGCGACTGAACAACAAACTCTAATTTTAACCGGTTGCACAGTGTTCAGTTGAATGGATGCTTAATGAGCCCCATACTGTTGGGCACTTGGGCTCTCTAGAGTTTTACTGAAAGACATATACATACATTTGTAGCCAATTCCTCCCTCCAGGATATAATGACAGCAGAGAAAATCCTTATCAAAAAATTGCCTGTGATATCAAATTTCTTTTCTGAGACGACTTGGAGCGGCCTTGAAAACCTGCAGGGTAACATTTCTCACGTCACATGGTGCTGCGTGATTGATGGAGAGCCTTCTGCAATGAGGGAGGGAAGAGCAAAGGGCAGGGGCACACCAGAAACACCTCCACGTCAACCTTAAGAGGAACGTGCGGCAGAAGCACACTTGAACAGTTATTATCTTAGAACGTGACACACAGTCTTGAAGGCCTGATACCCAGCGCAAGTTTAGGAACTTAGCAAAGAACTGATAAAGCACACGCAAATCCCCTTTCAGGGCAGGATGTATCTCAAGTATCTCTGAGGCATGAGACTGAAAGTCTCCGAGAAGAACTGATAGATAAGACCAAAGGTTACTTATTTCATGTGAGGGAATGAAGAAGTAGACACAAGAACGAATCCATTTCTGAAAGACCTGAGGTGTATCCAAGTTGAGCCAGGATTCCCAGGCCTAAGGTTCATTAATTTGGTGTGACGTCTGTTCCCTGCACAGACAGAGGCTGAGCGCTAAGCACCCGATAGCTCAGAGTAGTAGATGTTATACAGACCCTGTAAACGACACTGTTCTCAAGGAGCTCTTGTACCGCTCTTCTTAAGATAAGCCAGCAAGCATGAAAGGTGCTTTATAGCCAAATATCTTCCCTTCTGAACCATGCCACGTGCCTGTGCAGACAGCTGGACTCCCTTGGTCCCCTGACATGAAGAATAAGATTGTTTGAAGGAGTAAAGAGAGGGGGAAAAAAAAAAAAAAGATGGGAAGAAACTTGCTGCAATAAACTTTGTAAGCCATAAACGTGTACCTCTGTATAGTTATACATACCCGTTCAGGGAATTCGCTGGTAGCTCAGTCAGTAAAAAATCTGCCTGCAGTGCAGGAGACCTGGGTTAGGAAGATCCCCTGGAGAAGGGAATGGCAACCCACTTCAGTATTCTTGCCTGGAGAATCCCATGGACAGAGGAGCCTGGTGGGCTACAGTCCCTGGAGCCACAAGAGTCAGACACGACTGAGCGACTACACCACCACCACCCTTCCAGAGGAAAAGGAGCTCCCTGTTCAGACTGCTAACCTTTTCTTCTGAGACTGAGATATCAGTGCTCAGACACGGCAGTTCAGAAATGACACTTCACAGAAAAATATTTTAGTTAGGCTCAGAAACAGTGTATGTTGGTGATCCAAACCCAGGTACTAAAAAATGTTTGAATTCTGATCCGTTAACTGGTTGTTCACTCATCTTTGCTTTTTGGCTTCTGAGAATGCTATTAACCTACCTAAATGAGCTTTAGAAAGAGTAATACTTAGAAATATTCTGAGATATTTTAGAAAACATATAAATAAAACTTAACCTTACTAATTAGCGTTATATCCAATTATAATTATCTTGAAGAAAGCAATAAAATGATTTCTGCCTACATTCGTTGAACCTTGGAAATCATTGTATTAACATTATAGTGAATTTCAGTTAAACTTTGTTACACTGGTATTTGATATATAAAACGAAAAAAGCATAATCTCCATTATTTTCAGGTGGGTCAGACGCAGTGTTGGCTATAAATTTTACAAAATTTCAACAAATGACCTTTGAGCTTTAAACTTCATTACATTAAAAAGTATAAATTAGTTATTATTCTTTTTAAGTTTAATTTTGACTGTGCTGGGTCTTCATTGCTGCAACTTCCTTCTCTAGTTGCAGTGTGTTGGCTTGCGCTGGCTTCTCTTCTTGTGGAGCCAGGCTCAGGAGTGTGTGGGCTCAGTGGTTGCAGCTCCTGGGCTCTAGAGCACAGGCTCAGTACTTGTGCACGGGCTTAGTTGCTCCGTGGCATGTGAGATCCTCCTGGACCAAGGATCAAACCAGTGTCTCCTGCACTGGCAGGTGGATTCTTTACCACTGAGCCACCAGGGAAGCCCTATGAATTATTCTTGAGTTGTTCATTTATCTTTCTAGCTGGGAAAGTTCCTCTTCCACTGGTTGGACAGCTCTGGGGGGCTCCCTTGGAACAGTGCGGGAGGCAGAGGACAAGAGCTGGATCAGGAGAGAGAACTGTGCTGAATTCAGCCCAACAGCTGTCACTGTCAGACTGCCTTCACATCCTATTTTATTTTCTCAACTAGAGGGCAAGCTCTAGAATAGAAAAATGTGTCTCCTACTGATTTTAAGATCTTTTTTCTTTTTGATGTGGACCATTTTTAAAGCCTTTAGTGAATCTGGTATAGCATGGTTTCTGTTGTTTGCCTTCTGGCTTTTTGGCCATGGGGCATGTGGCATCCCAACCCCCTGACCAGGGATGGAACCTGCACCCCTGTACTGGGAGGTGAAGTCTTAACCCCTGAACCAGCAGGGAAGTCCCTCAACCAATCGTTTTGCTTTTCAGAGAAACAAGTTTGGCAGTTTAATCGTGGTCCTGGTAAGGATCTCAGTGGGAAAGGAGAACCACCCTGCGAATTTTCTATGTGGCAGACTTTGTGTCCTTGGACGTGACATCACTCCTGCATTCTGGCAAATACGTGCTAAGCTCGTCTTGTCTGTCCATTTCTTGCTCCAGATCTAGCATCAGCCACTTTACCAAAGAGCTCACTTGGTCAGCGGGACATCAGCGGGTTGGGATGCTCAGGGCTGCAGGATTATCGCTGCTTCCAGGCTGTTTCAGTTCAGAGCTGGGAAGAACTTTTTTGTAAAGATGAAGAAGATTATGAATGAACAGTAATATTTTCAATTTAGATTTAAGAGTCTAGATCTGACCTTTAAAGAATAAGTTTTTATTTAACCTCATTGATTTTATACTTTATATATCCTTTTTCCTCTTAAGCTGAAAAACCTTGGTTCCTTACAATAATGATGTGATTAGCTTTTATTGGCTTTATCCATCAGAATAATTCTTTGAAAATACCAATATCAATGTAACCACTATCAATATGCTTTCAGGATGAGCTTTAAAATTTCTTTGTTATTTTTCTTCTCACTGGCGAGTATCTTACTGAGAATGTACAGAGAAAGATCTGTAATATATACAGTTAGCTGAAATAATCCTAGTCTCTATGTGGCTATGTCAACAATTTAACAAATATCTAGATTCATCTGTTTACAAAGCTGAATAATTGCTTTCCCCACTTTCTGATATGATTTTATTTTTATTTATGTAAAACATCCATATGATTCTAGGGTCAAAACTATATATATAAAACTAGGTCCCTTCAGAGAAGACTTGCTTTCAACCCTGCTTCTCCATTCTCTTCATTTCCTCTTTTCATAGGAAATTTTGGATGTAAATTTTAAATTCATCTTTAAATCTTTATGTACTGTAAGCAAGCATACACACTCGCAAGCATTTCTGCCATCACCCACCTTCCTCATATGAAAAGTTGGACTTCCCTGCTGGTCCAGTGGCTAAGATTCTGTGTTCCTAGTGCAGGGCGCCTATGTCCCACCCTAATCAGGGAACTACAAGTGAACTACATCCCAAGAGCTGCAAGACAGACACAGGATGGCCAAATAAATAATATCTTAAAAGTAGAATATTAAATACACTATTCTGCATCTTGCTTTCTCATTTACCAATGTATTCTAGAAGCGGCTCCATCTCTCCCTCCATTCTGTTAGATGTACTATAACGGATTCAACCAGCACCCACCGCTGGACACCTGGGTTATCTCCACTCTACTGCTATTACAAACACTGTAGCAAACACTACAGTAGCACATGCCAAGTTACCCTGTGTAATGTTACTCTGTTAATTGTGAAAATGTATCTGTATTTCAGGTAGGAACTGCCCACACCCAGGGGTACTCTAATCTGCTTGAAATTCTGGCATCTTACTGGGGACCTGGGGATCCTTCCCAAGGTCACAGCAGAGGAAAGGTTTTCTCATTTACTGGCAGTATAACTTTGGCTGAATTGGCCTTGTTCTCCTTCCCCTTGAACAGCGGTCCTCTGATGTCCCAGCGCCGGCAGAGGTTCCGTTTCAGCTCCTGGCTCACGTCATTGTCACGTTCCATCTCCATTCGCCGCGCGGACACTAAGACCCAGCCCGACCTGAACGGGTCACAGCACCCGAGGGCTGCTGCTGCTTTCGCGCACACTGTCTTTGCTTCCGACACCCTCCTCTTCTGCCAATACGCTCAGTCACACATCACAGACTCTGAGAAGGGGTTAATGCTTATCCAGTATCTTTAGGTTGGGAACAAAAAGCATTTCAGATTCTCTGAATCTGTCAGATTCTAAGAACCCGTGTGCATGTCTCTTCTTCCCATGGATTGAGTCTGTGAGGGCTGGGACAAGCACTCCTTCAGCCACGTGTCAACCCAGTGCCTAGTAAAATCGCTAGTACATGTGTGTGTGTACACACATGTATCTATATAGTCCTTTTAACACATGTTTGTCAAATTCAAAAATCTATTTTCTAAGGTTGGTGCATTTGGGATTGTATTTTATTATTGTTCCAGCAATGATTTTTATATTTTGAAAGCTTTTTCTATGAAATTATCTTTATTAAATAATGCTGTTTTCCCATTTGTATTAATTAAAAATAGACATGCTTACCAAACAGAATTTCTCAAAACTATGAAAAATCCAGCATTATTACCACAATGAGTTGTCTCAACCAAAAGAAAACGGACATCTTAACTAACCAGCAAAGTTTTATCTCAAATAAAAACATAACTGCTGCTACTTATAATAGCTTCAAAAAGAACCCCAGAATCCAGGCACTCTGGTTTTCCTAGCTTCACAAAGTTTTTCCCTTTGATTTCCTCGTATACAAATTGATTTATGTAAGAAAAAGGAGAACTTTTGATTATGGATATTCGGGTATTTGTCTTGGTATTCAGGGGATTTTTTTTCTTAAGGATTCATGTAATCTTCCTCTCTCATCTCAAGGGTATTCTTGGATATGTCACCATTTATGGCTTTAGGTTCATAGGATGTCTGTTCTTTCAACATATTCTGTGTTTCCTACCAAAACCCTACTTTTCTCCCAACTCTTGGTAAAAAGCAAAGAAAATAAACACAGCAAACTTTCTACTTGCCCTTTTTAAAAAATAAAAAATAAAGGAGCCTAGGTTTTTTAAATCTTATTATAATATAATCATTCCTTAGTTCTCAGAAAGGTTTGTGTGGGTCTCCTTGCTTCCCCAATAGACAATCACATATTCCTTTCTCCTTAGCCACAAAAAAGTGTTTATTTATTAATCTTATTACATAGTCCTGCTTATTAGGCATGTCTAACTCTTTCCTATATGCCATGCAGACTTTGACTTTGAACTCTGGAGGGACAGCAGCTTATACTTTTTCTTTTTCAATGAATATTAACATGAAGATGAAGATATATCCAGTGTTTAAAAATTAAAAGATACTTTGTAAGAATTTCTAAGTTTTGAGTGCTGTCCTATTTCTGGCAGGGCCGTGGTGTGGAACTGCAGTACATCAAGGTAAAAACTCAGAGCCAGATCCACAAAGCCACAGAGTTCCAGGAATGAAATAGCTTGTAGGCCAACTTGCTAAACTGACCCAAACCAGTGTCTGAAATGAGACTGTTTAAAACAAAGTGTGATTGAAACTTTATTCCTGATCACTGCCTCACTTTCTAGCACACACTTCTCATCTTTGCAATAAACCTGAAGCAACCCTATTTGAGTTTTAAGGTTACCAGCATCATTTCTTCCAGCTGTGTGTGTCTTTAAAGAAACAGAAGCCTCACATTTTGCAAAATATTTAAGGGAATGCTAGCCAGATACAGTAAGACTCACAGTCACATCTAAGGAAAGAAGATAATGTAGGCAGGTGTTTTCTGTTATTCTAGAAACCAGTGAACAAATGCCAGGTTCCGAGAGCATTTACCATAGAGTTATGTCTACGGATCAGGCCATCTGGGTGGCTAAGCACACACAGTTAAAATTTTAGATATGGGAGCCACAAAAAAAGAGAAGTGACACTATATTCCTTCACATGTCACAGAAAAGACAGATTCCCTCCATTAAAAAAAAATCTTAGATGGTGTCAAACAGAATCTTAAAAAAATCATTTTCTCAAGAATGGTGGCACAAACCACAGGTATCAATTACAATGCATCTTAACCCAACAATTTTGTGCTACAAAGTTGGAAGAGTTCAGTATTCTCCCTTCAAAAAGACACCCTTTCCTTTAGTAACACATTATTTAATGCTTTTCATTAAAAACAAACAAAAAAAAAACATTTCACCTGTCTGAGAAACAGCCAGGCAGGCAACGGGGTAATCTTCAAAAATTCTAAGCACTTTAAACACACATACACACAAGAGAAAAGATGCATTTTAGATAAGAAGGATCAAGATTCCTGAAGCGAGAAGTTCTGAGGGAATTTTATGCTTTCTCTTTACAAAACCATGGTCCATGTATGGAAAAGGAACGAATGGAACTGACTCAGAGTTAACTATAAATCGTACACTCATGTGCACGTGCACTAACCTTCAAACAAACCTGGGGATGCGAACGCATTCGGGTTCTTAATGGAAACCACCCACACTGAGAGCAACTGACACAGGGCCAGATCCTCAGCTCCAGCTTGTCTTCCTGTTCTGAGAACTCACCACAAAAGGATTTCTCTGTACCTGTGTGCTCTCACAAACTTTTATACAGGGTTAAGTTGTTGGAATCAACAAACACTGACCAACTCATTCTAGGTATCTTCTCTAGTCTCCAAAGTCACTTTTGTGTGTGTGTGTGAAATTGAGCTAAACAGCTTTTTAGTCTTTTGTGTAAAGGAAAATAACCCTGACATTTATTAAAATCAGGCCTTCCTTTAAAAAAAAAATCTTAATTTAAAAGATTATCTTAAATTGATCTCCTATACGTAAAGCTGTAGAAATACTTCACTGATCATTTCAATAAACTTAAGTATTTGAAAAAACTTTGATTTCTCGAAATAAAGTACTGGGCATAGATTGATTCTAATAAGGAATGAATTCTCATTAAGGATCATTTAAAAGGAATTAGTGGCTGAATAAATTAGTGAAACTGGACAGCAAACCAGTCAATCCTAAAGGAAAACTCATTGAGAATTCATTGGAAGGACTGATGCTGAAGTTTCAATACTTTGGCTACCTGATGAGAAGAGCTGACCCATTGGAAAAGACCCCAGTGCTGGGAAAGACTGAGGGCAGGAGGAGAAGGGGACGACAGAAGATGAGATGGGTGGATGGATCACTGACTCAATGGACATGAGTCTGGGCAAACGCTGGGAGATGGTGAAGGACAGGGAAGACTGATGTGCTGCAGCCCATGGGGTTGCAAAGAGTCAGACACGACTTAGTGAATGAATAAAAAGACAGCAAAACGCACCTCCTACTAGAGGCATCATTTTCTGAAACACATCGATAAGGTATTGGGGCTGGGGAATAGAGTAAACGTGAAGAGGAGGTCTACACAGGATCCAGAGCCACACAGCGTGAAACTCCAAACATTTAGGAATCAATAAAAAAGTACGCATAACAGTAAGAACCAGCAACGAGCTGGTTCTCGAACTGAACGAGCAAAGACAACTGTGGTTAAAGGCACGGGGGGCCGGAAAACCTTGTTTCCAACAGACGGAGGCATTTGGGAGCAGCTGATTCGTGACCACAGCTGGGCTGTGAGGGGTCAGAAGAAGTCAGAAGCTGCCCCGGAAGGCCTGCCATGGAGCACCTCTCTTCCACCAGCAAGCCCTGGTCCATCTCCTCCCAGTCCTGGAACAGACTGGGAACTCGGGTGGGGGCGGGGGTGTGGGGACTAGGAGATGGGGCCTACATGTGTCCGAAGGTGACCCAACTCTTAGCTGCAGCTTCCAGGACATTCTGGGTCGGAACAGCCTATCACATCTCTGCAGCCACATCACTACAGGTACCCGTGTCTGCAACCAGGTTCACCTAATCACCCCAAACTGTAGCTCTATTTTGGTGGTAGTCACACTCCACCCGAGGACCAAAGTCACCCTGGACTGCCTACAGATGTGCGTGTAGGTTTCACTTTCTTAAATCCTGCAGAAAACAAAAACCACAGTTACAAAACACTGTTACAACATTACTAGCTTTTATAATTGCCCAGGTATTTACCTCTGTTGAGGTCTTTATTTCTCCATGCCAGTTTCAGACTACTGCCTAGTGTCTTTTTATCTCACCTTGCAGGACGCCCGTCAGCACTTCCTGTTGGGCAGATCTAATGGTCATGATCTCCTGCAGCTTTTGCCTAACTCAGAATGTCTTAATTTCTCCCTCATTTTTCAAGGATAGTTCTACTGGATATAGGATTCTTGGTTTCTTTTAGCTCTTTGAACATATCAGCCTCTCCAAAGAAGTCTTCGTCTTCTGGCTTTTAAAGATTCTGATGAGAAATCTGCTGAAAACCCTACTGAGGATCCCTTGTATGTGATGATTTCTCTCCTCCTCTTTTGAAAGTTTGACTATAATGTGCCTCATTTTGAATTCACCTAACTTGGAATTTGCTGTCTTTCAGCAAATATGGGACGTTTTCACCATTATGTCTTCAGATAGTCTCCCTGCCCCTTTCCCGCCCTCTCCTCCTTCCCATGATGTGCATGCTGGTCTACATGATGCTGCCCCAGGGGTCTCTAGGCTCTGTTCACTTTTCTTAAGTCATTTTTCTTTCTGTTCCTCAGCCCTGATAATTCCCATTATCCTATCCTCAAGTGCACAGATTTTCTGCCTGCTCAAATTTGCTCTGAACCCCTCTAAGTGAATTTTTCATTTTGGCTAGTGTACTTTTCAGCTCCAGAATTTTTTTGGTTTCTCTTTAGATTTTCTCTTTGTTGATATTTCCACTTTTTCACACACCATTTTCTCGACACACCCATTCCATTTCTCTGCCCATATACATATATGATAGTAACAGTATTACCAGAGTTATTTGTGATGGTAATTTGGGGTTTTAAGCACACAGCTTTTCAAATCTGGCTGCTTAAGAATCAGTCTATCTGATTTTAGATACTGAGTTCTCAATTAGACTTCTCTCTCATTCAGTCAACAATTTCTAAAATAATTGTTGAAATGAGAACTTATCTTTTGATATAAGGTGGGGAAGAGATTTTGGCCTGTTGAGATTCTAAATTTTTCAGACTGAGCACAGTCCTGTATGCAAATTTTTCACTGTAACTTAGGAAAGCATTTATTAAAGTGTTATTTATCACGAGACAGAATTACTGGGTTACTAATGATATAGCTAAATGCTACTGAGTGGCTCAGATGTAAACAATCTGCCTGCAATGCAGGAGACCTGGGTTTGATCCCTGAGTCAAGAAGATTCCCTGGAGAAGGAAACGGCAACCCATTCCAGTATACTTGCCTGAAGAATTCCATTGACAGAGGAGCCTGGTGCGCTATAGTTCATGGGGTTGCAAAGAGTCGGACATGACTGAGCAACTAATACACATGAAGGACACTAAAATCTCTAACTGAAAGCCTGTGATGATGGCAACACATTTTGGTGTAGCAATCATCAATGTTGGCAGTGGAGTGACTTGGTCTGTTCTAAATCCCAGCTCCGTCGCTTACTAGCCATGTGACTCTGGGCAAATTTCTTGCTCTCTCAGCATCTCCTCCGTACAAAAAGGATAACTGTACTTCACAGGGTGGTTTCTGTGTAATTATATGACTTAATTTGTGTGAAGCACTCAAAACAAGCTTTAACTCAATAAAATTTGGATATTCGTATCTGTGAATGCTTTTTCAAGAAAGCCAGACAGTAGTACAGATAGTTTAAAATTTGGTCGTGTGGGCTGTCCATGGGAAGGGTACTCTGACGGTTAATACTGCAGTTTATCTACCATCACTCCTCTTGTTTCCTTGACTACAGGTATCACTTAATTCCATATTCGCTTTTAATAAGTATTCACATTCTTTCAAAGAGACTAAAAGAGGCAGCAGGAACAGATTCTGTGGAGCATACTGATCTGATTCCTACCAAGAGAAGCTGAGTGGGAGAAAGGTGAATCACCCTGAACCTGTCTTCTTACTCATGCTTAATGAGATCCTCAGACCAAGGTCAAGGGGCTCAGGAAGCAACTATAAATCATGCCACCTGACAGACAGCGAGGGGGCAGGAACGGGAGGGGCACGTGCAGAGGGGCAGGAAATCGAGGCTGATTTATTTGCATTGAGACAATTCAGGAGGGATCAGAAAGATTTATAAATTCCCCGTGGCATCACAGAAGGCAGCAGTCTGACAATAGGAATGGCAAGCAACATGTGATGCTCGAAACGAGGGTCTTATCAAATTCTGTGAAGAGTCTGCCTACATCTGGAACTGATGACAAAAGAGACGGAACAGATGGAAGGAAGGAGCCTGGGAGGAATTCAGATTTCCCTGTGTCTTCCAGCCTCTGGACTCCACCAAACTCCAGGCAGGCAGAACTCATCAAAATGGGATCCATTTCTTTGTAGGATATGAAAAAGGTTTCAGGGGGATAGTGAGTAACCAGGAATTTTTTTCAAACTTTAAAATGCAATATTTACTACTTTCATAAGATGAGCAAATGTCTATAGACAGTTTTAAACAATCCTTACATATGTGTTTCCTTATGCTTTACAAATGCTTCTTTTAAAACTGTCCCTAACATCAGCAGTTAGTGGATAATACAGCTACAGGTAAATACACTGACATGTCAAAAATTGGAAAATATAGACTCTAGACCTCAAAATCAATTTTATCTACCCATCCAACATTACAGATGAGGAAGAGAAGACCCAGAGAGGCTAAGTGAGGAAGCTTGTGACTTGATTCGTTAAGAAAACCAAAAGAATAAACTTGTGTCCAACACTTAGATATCAAGAGATTTATAAATGAAGGGGGTCAAAGAATAGAGATTTCCAGTTATTAAATCCTGGGGCTGTGAGGTACAGCATGGTGATAATGGTAACAACACTGCACTGCGTATTTGAAAGCTGCTGAGAGTCAAGATCTTAAAAGTTTTCATCACAAGAAAAAAGAAAGTGGTGACAGATGTACACTGACCACCATACATACACAGATACAATTATGTTGCACACTGAAAACTAATATGATGCTGTGTGTTAAAAAAGAGCTTCACATACGTGGATTCTCGGTGTGGGGGGAATGGGTGCTTGCGTATGCAAGACAGGGGGCTCACGTCTTGCACGGTCACAACGAGTTGGAAGTACACGATCTTATTTGAAAAGCAGAAACACAGACACAGATGTAGAGAACAAACGTAGGGGCACCAAGAGGGGCGGTGGGGTGCGTGTGGGGGATGCATTTGGAGATTGGGATTGACACAAATACACTATTATACATAAAACAGATAGCCAATCATGAGAACCTGCTGTACAGCACAGGGAACTCCACTCAGTGCTCCTTGGTGACATGAATGGGAAGGAAATACAAAAAAGATATACATGGATACACATAGCTGATTCACTTTGCTGTACAGCAGAAACTAACACAGCGCTGTAGAGCAAATGTACTCCAATAAAAAATGAAACAAAGTGCCTGCCTCCTGGGATAGCTTTTGCCCAAGAGGGGACAAACGTGTGAGTGAAAATAAGCAAAATCTGGCTTTCTGAAAGGTAAGGAACTGATTCCATGGCTAGGAAATTCCAAACTACAAAGATGAGTCTTCAAGTGAAGATTAAAGCAGAGATTAAGCTGAGGAAGTAGGAGACCATTCCAGCAGGGAGGACGGGGAACGGAAAACGCTTTGCATCCAGTTCCTTTTAAATAAATCTGGATGCCGCTGGCAGGAAACATGGAGCTGATCCTAATGTTTGTGGTGGTTTAGGGGAAGAAGTATGTATACTGAAGACTTAATATGCAAGAATCTAGGACTGAACGGAGGCAGGATAATTAAAACGAGATGAGCACGTTTATCTGACCAAGTCAGTACAGGCAGTTGAGTCATGAAGGAGGGATTGACCAGTAATTGTCTATTCTGTCAACTTCTGGATGCAGTATATCCTAACCAGACAGGTTTCACTCGCCACAGAGGGGATAAGGGCACACAGGACAGCTGGGAGCGTGGCTCGTGGACACAGCAGGTACAGGACGGAGTCGGCAGGCCAGGGCCGCACACAGAGGAGGCTCCTCGGGCCACGCCAGACACCATGTCCTCCAAGGAATGACCGCCCTGGCCAAGCACCTGACTTCGGCAACGTGGGGAGTGGACACACGGACGGTCCCAAGGCTGGCCTCGTTATCAGGGGGCGGCGCTGGGCAAGAGGGACACGTGTCCAGAGCGGCTGCTATAGCATTCAAGCTACCCCTGCACTCTCTTTCTTTCTTTGTCCACTGACATTGTGGCTTTAACTGTTTCTGTTCTTGTCATAGAAAGAAAAATCATTTTATTGTTCTCCCTTCAACATTAGAGGTCACTTTAAAAATTAATTAATTTTAATTGGAGGATAATTTCTTTACAATATTGTGGTGGTTTTCGCCATATACTGACATGAATCACCCACACGTGCACGTGGGCCCCCCCATCCTGAATCTCCCTCCCACCGCCCTCCCCATCCCATCCCTCTGGGCTGTCCCAGAGCACCGACTTTGAGTGCCCTGCTTCATGCATCGAACTCACACTGGTCATCTATTTCACATACGGTAATATATATGTTTCAAAGCTATTCTCTCAAATCATCCCACCCTCCCCTTCTCCCACAGAGTCCAAAAGCCTGTTCTTTACATCTGTGTCTCTTGCTGTCTTGCATATAAGGTTGTGGTTACCATCTTTCTAAATTCCATATATATGCATTAATATACCATATTGGTGTTTCTCTTTCTGACTTGCTTCACTTTGTATAATAGGCTCCAGTTTTGTCTACAGAGGTCACCTTTTTTTAAAAAAAATTATTTATTAATTGTGTTGGGTCTTAGTTGCAGCACTCAGGCGTAGCTGCCCCAGGGCATGTGGGATCTTAGTTCCCTAACCAGGGGTGGACCCTGTGTCCCCTGCACTAGAAGGGGGATTCTGAACCACTGGACTGCAGGGAAGTCGCTAGATGTCCCTTTTAAGCTAGTTTAACACTCAGAGGAACGGGCTGTCCCAGCTGCTCCAGAGCTGGTGGCCAGGGCCCAACACTGGGGACAACGGAGCGCTCCGTAGGTGGCGTCCCAGACAGAGCCCGCTCAGGGGCACTGCTGTCCGCTAGGTCTGCCCTGGGCACACACCACCTCTGGCCTGAGACTAGTGTGTGGGTGATGCTGAGTCGGGCAGAAGGAATCTTGACGTCACGAGGAGCAAACAGTCATGCACGAGGGCTTTGTGCTCAGAGTCCAGCCCTAAGTCCTGGTGTCTTCGGTCCTGAGGATGGGGGTTGAGTGAGGGAAGGGGGACAAGCACATACGCAGGGATCAGACCTGCTGATCTGACGAGGAGCAAGGTCCTGAACACAGAGGAAGAGGGAGACAGCCTGGCGAGGACACACCTGTCCACTCCACAGGCCCTCTTGGGGCGGAGGCGGCAGGAGACCAGCAGGCTGTGACGGCACATCTGCTTTCTGAGATTACTGCAGTCTTCCCTAGGGCTGAGCAGACACCTGGAATCACACAGCACGTATTTCTCCAGGTCTCGGTGTTTCCGAGCCAGGCCCCCTCTGTCACATGTGTTCCTGTCCAGGGCTGAGCAGTGTCTCATGCAGGAAAACATGGCTATCTGCTGCTCAGTCACTGCTCAGGCGGCCAGCCCACAATGACCCTGATGCTGTAGGGCAGGTGGAAGTGGTCACTAGGATGAGGGGAGTGGCGGTGGCCCCACAGAGATGGGTTCTAACATCCTGGCTGCTCTCTCCCCTCCCTGGATCACTTGCCTAAGGGCGAGCCAGCCCCACGTACTGAGCCACCCCACAGAGGAGCCCAAGTGGAGCAGAGCCCAGGGCCCTGGGAGTTAACTCTGGGAGGGAGCCCTGTGGGCCCAGCCATGAGCCAGGTTAAGTGCAGGCCTGGCCAAGAGCTGGACTGCACGCTCACGGGGGTTCCAAGTGAGAACGGCCAGCCTGGGCCGGTATCCTGGGCCTGCATGGAGGCTGTCACAGCCCTCGGTTCTGCCTGATGAAGCCACAAGTTGGGGGAGCACCATGAAGCTGGCCCCCATGTCACAACAGCTCTCTGGGACAGGTCACCTGGTAACCAGGTGGTGGGCACAACTTGGTAATGGATGGTTACTTAATGCATGACTCACTGAATTCAGATGCTTTTCCATGCTGGACCTATTAGAAATACTTGGGGCAACAGGAAAGTATCCCTTTTCCATTGAGAACTTAAGAGATCAGGGAAATTAAGCGGCCTTCTAATGCTCAACAAGTAAAACACACACAACGTAACAGAGAACTAGAAAGGATGCTTATGGAAACACCCGACTGAAGAGGACAGGGTCTCCAACTTCTGAAAGGGCCCTGTGGGCGGCCGGCAGGGAGGGATGCAAGGAAGGAGAGTGAAAACCACTGTGAAAAAACTGCAGGGACAGAAGGTGATGTTTGGCCTGGGACAGCAAACCAGAAAGCCAGAGGCCCAAGCAAGCTTGGGCATCAGCTCGCTTCCCCCGGGGGAAGACACCTTTCTGCAGGACACACACAGGGACACCTCAGCTTACCACGCAGCTGTGCAGGACACACTGCTCCTCTGGAGATCTTGGTTCTCTCGGGAGACACTAACTGATCTCCACTAGCTGTCCCCTGATGAATGGGGGGGGTGGGGGTGCGGCAGGGGTGAATAACGTATAGACATACAGATACAGGGCAGCTCACCTGAGTTTTCTGCGGCCATTGCAGAAGTACAGGCGTGTTATCTACCACCCCTCAGACTCCTCAGTCAGCCGAGCAGGCTCATTCATTTGAAATTCCTCTACTGAGTGTAACAGAAACTGATCATTTGTTCAGAAAATATGACTTAAGGACCAATTAGAATTAATCATGGCTCTTAAAATGAGACAGAATGAGCAATGTGGGACTGAGTGACAAAGTGATATTTTCTTTGCTCAGTTTTCTTGTGTACTATGAAAGAAGTCTTTTTTTTTTTTTGGTCAAACTAGGTGATCTGAAAATGCTTATGTGGCAGAATTCTTAGAAATGCTGAATAAAATAGGTGAACCTTCCACAAAGGGGAAGCTTTCCTGACCCTGCGTCACCAGCACCCAGAAGAGGGTGGAAGTTCACAGTGACTCCGTCTCTTAAAGGGATGATGGTTCAGGGGTCCCCAGAGCTTAAGTGGGTATTGCCTACATAAAAGCGAAAGTTGCTCTGTCGTGTCCGACTCTTTGCGACCCCACGGACTATACAGTCCATGGAATTCTCCAGACCAGAATACTGGAGTGGGTAGCCTTTCCCTTCTCCAGGAGATCTTTCCAACCCAGGGATTGAACCCAGATCTCCCCCACTGCAGGCGGATTCTTTATCAGCTGAGCCACAGGTATTCCCTACATAAGCTGCAAATCTTTTTGTTCATGAGCACTGGGTTGTTTTTGCTGGTCACACTTCCATCTTGTAGAAGGGGACTTCTAATGGTGTTTTTTCTCAGCAAAATCAGTCACACAAATAAAGTCTATTTATAAGCAATTTTAATGTCTATAAACAGAGAAAACTTCCTTATTGCGTAAATACTGATTTCTGCTAATTCGAACGTTAAATATTATGCTATCAACTGGTGACTGATCCTCTAGAAGTAGAAAAGAAGAAATTCCTTAACTTGAAAAACTCTTTTCTACTCTGATCACTTCGGGCAGAAGAGCAATCGTGGGCAGCCAAAGTGCACGGGGAGAGTGACGGAGCAGCGGGGGCGGCCGTGAGGAGGTAGGAGTGGGCCCTGCGAGCGGCACAGGACTGGCCACTAAGGCGGGCGCCGCACAGATAAAGAGGGCTCAGATTTCAGCAGCCAGCTGTCTCCTACTTTCAAATGGGAAAACATTTCCCCACTGTTTTAAAGCTGTGATAAAGCATACATAAAATGTATCATTTTAACCCTGTTTAAGTGTATAGTTTATGTCTGTTAAGTGTATTTATATTGTTGTGCAACCATCATCAAAGAGGAGATTTCTAGCTTTTATTTTCACAAATGAAGGGGCTCACACAAGTATTCACCATTAAATTTGGGGAAGGTTTTGGGTGGAAGAAAAAAGGGCAAAACGTTTCTCTCACTGACAGAGCTTACCCAGCCTTGAAGAATAGGACATCAGTTAAATGAAAATATACTTAGTGCCTTCTACAGAGGGTGTCTGATGGGATGTAAAAAACAAACCTCACTAGTCGGTGGTATGAGCACACCAGCTCCATTCCACTGCCGCCTGCCCTGACACGTAGTCTCTGGACCTGGAGGCACCTCTCAGGAGTCTGACAGCCCCTGAGGATACCCCACAGCACACACCAAGGCCACACAGCGGTCAGTGCTGTGGACCCCTGGGGCATGGCCCAGAAAGACGTGCAGAAATAAACAAAAACCACCAACAACCAAAAACACCTTTTTAAATTCAAGTGGTCAGAACTGCACTAATTTCCCCCAGCCACTGCAAAAGTTAAGAAACATTCTCCAAAGATGTGTGACACCTCCTCAATCAGTCCTCTCACCAAGAAGGCTCTGATTCCTGACGGAGCCAGAGGCTTGAAGGCTGAGGTCTCTGCTGGGGAAGACGAACTGGACATGGGTCAGACGTCTGACCTGAGTACACAGCTGGCAAGGATGCGGGCGGCCCCCACCCCCTGACCCCCATCAGTCATACCTGCTGCTTCAGCTGCTGTACCAGCCGATCCTTCTCCCGCTTCAGGGCGGCCACTTCCTCCTGCGTCTTCTTCTTCGAGGACGACAGTTCCAGGAGAGCTATGTTGGCATCTTTTTCACTGATGGCGGCCAGAAGGGCTTCCTGCCTGCACGAGAGAGCACACGTCCAGACTTCAGCCCTCACAGCCATCCTCTCACGTTACTACCACCATTACCCCGTTTATGGGGGTTGAAGCTAGGTCTCAGAATACACAGTTGCCCAAATTCGCACCTGAACTTGGGGTCCAGGCAGGAATCCCATTCAGGTCCTCTCGACTCTAAATGTTTTTATCAGGTTGTTACACTGACATCTGAATAGAGAGTTCCTTAGATCAAGTTGTAGTTAAACTTGGAAAAGTAAACAAAGTTAATGACTTTTTTTTTTAGGTAAGAACTATCCTGTCATTTACACGTTTTACTGATTTGACTTATCCTTTTGATAAGTATTCTGTGGCTTCCAGAGAAACCAGGTACCACTAAAACTGAACACATTTTTATGTAAAGAATGTATAACAAATGGCAAACATTAGTAAACAGGATTTAGGAAACCAGTCAGCGGTTCCTGTGGCATCCATGGATCTCTTTATCTCATCGATACAAAGAAGTTTCCAGTCAGGGCTGTAATTTTTCATACTGTTCATGGCATTCTCAAGGCGAGCACATTGAAGTAGTTTGCCATTTCCCAATTTCAAAATTGGGAAATGAGTACATCTAGGCTGTATACTGTTACCCTGTTTATTGAACTTCTATGCAGAGTACATCATGTGAAATGCTGGGCTGGATGAATCAAAAGCTGGAATCAAGACTGCTGGGAAAAATACCAACAATCTCTGATATGCAGATGATACAACCCTTATGAAAGAAAGCAAAGAGGAACTGAAGAGTCTCTTGATGAAGGTGAAAGAGGAGAGTGAAAAAGCTGGCTTAAAAACTCAATATTCAAAAATTGAAGATCATGGCATCTGGTCCCATCACTTCATGGCATATAGATGGGGAAACAGTGACAGATTTTATGTTCTTGGGCTCCAAAAATCACTGTAGATGGTGACTGCAGCCATGAAATTAAAAGATGCTTGCTCCTTGGTAGGAAAGCTATGATAAATCTAGACAGCATATTAAAGAGCAAAGACATCACTTTGCTGATAAGTTTTGTCTAGTCAAAACTATAGATTTTATAGTAGTCAAGTATGGATGTGAGAGTTGGACCATAAAGTAGGCTAAGAGCCAAAGAATTGATGCTTTTGTGCTGTGGTGCTGGAGAAGACCCTTGGGAGTCCCTTGGACAGAAAGGAGATCAAACCAGTCCATCCTAAAGGAAATCAACCCTGAACATTCATTGGAAGGACTGATGCTGAAGCACCAATACTTTGGTCACTTGATGCAAAGAGCCAACTCACTGAAAAAGACCATATGCTGAGAAAGATTGAGGGCAGAAGGAGAAGGGGATGACAGAGGATGAGATGGTTGGATGGCATCATTGACTCGATGGACATGAGTTTGAGCAAACTCTGGGAGATAGTGAAGGACAAGGAAGCCTGGTATGCTGCAGTGCATGGGGTTGCAAAAAATCAGATATGACTTAATGATTGAACAACAACAACTGGGCTTTATTTGGCAATGATCTGCACACTTTGAAACAACGCTTTAAACTCTACTGATTCCATGTGGTTTAGCTAACAACTATTTTTGGTTCATATCCAGAAGGAAAAGAAGGTGGGATTTTAGGGTGGGGGTGGGATGTTGAACTAAGAAATTTACAAAATAATCAGAAGGAAGCTGGTGAACAATTAGTCTCATAGTCCAAATGCATTCCTCTGGAGCTCATCTTTTATGGAACAAGTCATCTGGAAGAAGACAGCTTTGATTTACAAGAACTATATAAGTGGCCTGAGCTTTTGACCCAAGGAAGTGCTGAATCTGAGAAGGCACTGCCCAAGTTTAACCTTGCTTCTGTCTCTTGTTAAGATAATTAGGCTTCAATAGCAGTCATATGGAAGAGTTTTAGTTTAGCCACAAACTGGAAGGCTCTCTTTTGAATGTTCTGACAAGGATATTCCGTATGTGGATGGGGAAGTCTGGGGAACTCTGCACAAGCGGTGCTAACAAATGGAAGAGGTAGGTCAGTTTACATCACGGAAATGAAGATTTGTTTAATGAGTCTTTGCTGTTGGAAGGGAAGATTCACTGACTCCAGGATAACTTTCCACTGTCCCCACTTTCTGTGACTCTAAGAAATGGCAGATGGCTTATCCCATGAAGCTCTAGTTGACACCAAAGGGATAACGACAGTCTAAATATATCCACTGACCACTTGAAAAAAATATGTTAAGTGGTGAAATGAGCTTAAAGGTGAAGGAGTTCAAGATGGTCTCGCTCTGCGGTTTCCTGCTGATTGCTGTCATCTGTTCCCTTTCGGGGAGTGTGGAGACTGACAAGCTGGAATGAGAAACGCACTTTTTCAAGAAGGGGGCTGCGTTTCTGTGTATCCAAGTCAGAATCACACATTTAGCAACAGGCAAGTAACAGAAGATGAGTGAAAGAGAAATTATTCTGTCCAGTTAGACCAAGTCATGAGAACACGTGCTGAATGCCGGACAAAAGGCTACAGGATCTGAGTTCCATTCTGTGCTTAAGGAAAGCAGCACGACAATAGGAAATACTAATAAGCAGCCTATGTTGTTGAAGCATCTTGACTCTTATACATGATATGCTTGGCCAGCTAATGTGGTAGAGTTAATCTCTGGGGTAAAATGTCTCATTCTCCTAATGCAATATAACAGATGACAACTCAGATTCTAAATTTTAAAATAAAGGATGTGGCATTGGCATCTGGGCTATTGGAATGGTGCCTCCTTAATAAGATACATGTTTTGTAGACTTCTTCCTTTTTCTATATGACTCAAATAAAAATTTTGTCATTGATGCTATTTACTTCTTATTGAGCGCTGATTATATAGCTCATTGATAATATGCTATCAACTGCACTGAATCAAATTTTCTCTCCCAATACCCAAGGCTCTCACCCTCTAAAAATTCCCTTGCAGATTAATAGATCACTGTCCTTTCCATTTTAAAAGTACACTCTTGATATTGATTTCTTACATGTGTATGTGCCTGAAAAGGGCAATTCATGGTCAAGAGAATAAAAGGTTTTGATCACATATTGGACATACGATGATGTTAACTTGGTAATGTCAGTATGTTTTGTGGGTTTATTAGTTTTTGGGTTTTTCTCTTGCTTTTAGAAGAGGACAGATAGTATCAGTCTATCTAAATTTTGGTAAATTTGCAATGGACACCACAGGGGAGAACAAGTTCTTGAAAATTATTTAGGGGATGGGCACAAAAAGTAAAGCTGATAAACAGTAATTCATCTAACTTTTGGGGAATAAGAAAAAGTCTTGTACAAGTGATAGTAAAGACAATATCAGTAGGTAAACTTACATGGCTAAGCTTTACAGGGAGCATTCAAGTGTCTAAATTTTAAGAATACCTTGCATTTCAAAGGAATGGAATTTAGACTGAAAAAAAAAAGACAAACAGCAAAAAATTTTATTTTAAAAGTAGCCATCTATTCTTAAGATAATTGCTTCTTTGAAAAACAAGCTACAAAGTCACATCCATTCATTGGAGAAAAATGGAAAGGTACAGAAAAGTATGAAGACGAAAAAGATAACTGAAATGGTTCCTTTCTAATCAGAGTCAATGACTCGTGATCTGAAAGTCAGTATTCTACTACTACTAAGGTTTATTTCAGAGAAAATGAGCCTTGGTGGGGACGGATAGTTGGCCTAAGCAGCTTTGCTAACCGAAGGCTCTCTACAGGAAAAAGCGCTTGCTGGTGCTACAGAAAAGAGACACCTTCCGACTGCAGCCCCGTAAGCCGCGGGAGTGACACGTGAACCAGAGAAGGGAACGTACACAGGCCACAAGCCCAGAGAAAGGGGAGGAGCCAAAGCGCTCTTCCACCCAAATGACTCCCCTTCTTCTGTCAGTGGCTTTTCCTCAGTTAAAAAACAAAAACTGAAAAATGTGCACACAAAATCCTTCCAGGTGATTAGTGACCCGCCACTGCATGACCAACAGGCCACCTGACCTGCATAACGAGGAGGCAGTAACAGAAATCCAACTTTAAGTCATTAGTCTGGTCACTCCATCCCTGGGGCTTTAACTACCCGAACAGTTGAACCTGTCCTTTGACCTGCAAATGCTAACAGAATCAAGATGTCTCAACAAGTTCAGCTGTGGCAACTCAGCTTCAAGAAATGGTAAGACCACCTCCTCTGTCCCTTCTCTCTTCTAGCAGATTTCAGAAGCAAAAGGCAAAAATCCACTCAAGTGAGGCTCAAAATCCTCCGGCGATTCCTGAACCTTTGAGGATGACCCATGAGCCCTCTCTCACTAGTAAATGAGAGAAATAACCAATAATGACAGTGACTAGTAATTTAAGAGTCCTGGATAAGCCTGTGGGCATAACATAAATGCAAGACAGAAACGGAGTAAGAATGAAGGCATGTTAGAAGGGTTTATTTTTCCCTCTTCCTCCAACTGGGTATTTCAAATGGCCTGATTACATCACCATGTTTCATAAATTCCATAATCCAGAAAACCCCTGGAGAGCGAGCGGATGAAGCAACGACGAGATTGGTGGCTCTGGACGGACCACTGTCAAGGATGTGCAGGCAGAGCCTAATCTACCCCAATGTTAAGATAAATCTGAAGTTCTGGTTCTCTCACAAAGGCCCCCTTTACTCGAATTTAACCAATTAACTATCCAGAATGAAATCCTTTGCTCTTCCTGTCGCTTGGCGAGCAGGTCCCTCCAGCCTCCATTGATGGAGGTCTTGGGGAGCATGGCAGAGACACCACCTGCAACAGCTCAGTGAGTCTGGCTGTCGGTGGGCCCGTAAGGGTGAGACTGGCTGGAGTGCCTGATCTTCCAAACTCGTTCCCAAGCATCTTCTGTCCTCTCCAGCCGCCTTTATTAAGATACCCAGAACTACCTTTAATGTAAATGTCAACACCGAGTCACATTTTCCAGCCATCATAACGAATCTCTCATTCAGTGTTAACTGAATCACCACACTCTGAGGCCCACACACTGCCAACACTGAAAGGACTCCTCTTTGTTCCCCAGAACCAACACGCAAGTTTGGTTGGATCCTCCTTTTGAATCGTTTTTAATGAGCCCACTGCTGAGTACCTGGCATGCTAACTACTGTGGTCCCACCTGCCTTTTATCACCAGCCTGCGAGATTCTTAAAATGCCTGCTTTGACTTTACCTCCTTCTCACTGTCCCACCTCATCATTTTTTTTACTACACATCAAACACCTGGGCCTAATACCGGACCAGCGACGGTTTTCAACCCACTTTTTCATGAGTGTCCTCCAAGGACCATGTTTTTCCACGTGGGGTCATGCTCCACCTGACAGGCCTGGGCTCTCTCCTGGGCTGCGGCTTCCTCTCTGTCCTGCACGCCCCTCCAGGGCATCCACGGTTCAGGTGAACGGGCAGCTGCACTGTGGGTGTCCCTCAACCTTTCTCCATGTACGGGGTCTTTAAAGTTTCCTTTTAACATTTCTAAGAGTTTATTGGTCTCTGCATTTATCTTGCCTGCTAATTTTTTGTACTTCTTTCTTTTTTTAAAGATTAAGTCTGTCCTTTTAGGGCTTCCCTGGTGGCTGAGGGGGTAAAGTGTCTGCCTGCAATGTGGGAGACCCAGGTTCGATCCCTGGGTCGGGAAGATCCCCTGGAGAAAGGAATGGCAACCCACTCGAGTACTCTTACCTGGAAAATTCCATGGACGGGGGAGCCCGACAGGCTATAGTCCATGGAATTGCAAAGAACTGCACACAACTGAGCAACTTCACTTCTTTTAACTGTGAGATTTCAGTACAACGAATGAGATGAAACAAAAATGTAAGTGCCAATAAATCGTATGGGCTGTTAAGTACTGAAGTAGGTAATACCCTAGACAGAGAAAACTGCCTTGGGCTGAAGACATGGGAATTGAGTGGGCCTATTTTGGCAGAGATAATAATAAAGACAGAGAAAGTGACATCAATAGAAGCAGACTGGATGAGTGGGTTTCCACAAGGAAAGACAGACTGAGGGGGATGCTGAGAAGGGCACTTTGAACTGGAGCACAGATGGTCTGGGATGGCAGGAAGGAGTAAACACAGGCTGTGAAATTCTTGAGGGTTCTAACCAGAACCTGCCAGACAGAGGGTACTCAAAATGCTGAAGAAGAAATGATCTCATTTTGAATATAATACACAAGCATCAAGAGTTCCAGACAAGTACAGTAAGGTCTAGAGAGACAGACTCAGAGGCAAGCAGAGAGGAGATGCTTCTGGAAGCAGAAGGGTCAGGAGGCTGTTGCTAGAGATGCACCAACTCTCACGTTACAGATGTGCAGAACTCTCACATTACAAACATGGTTTAAAGGACAAGGAACAGAATGCTGGCTGACTCTGGATTCCTGAGCCAACAGGAGGACTGCGATGAATCACTACACTATTCAAAGAATACGGGACATAGAATCAGTACTGCATTTCTGCTTTGCCGCTGGAAAGAAACTTGCAAACATCACTGAACAGAGACTGTCTTAGGACATTTGGGTCCTGCAGCACATGCTGGGGTCCCGGCTCCTGCGACCTGCTCCTGGCTGGTGGCCAGGCCTCTGCACACACAGCTGTGCTACCTGTCCCAGATCTCCACCTCCTCAAACAAGGGGAAGAGACGGATCTCTGCTGAGAGACACACTGGTGAGAGAAGGGGGGAGAGACGTTATTCTGGTAAAGACGGACTTGTATTTCAGAAGTCTCCGAGAAGAATCACAATTAACACAAAGGCAGCAACTGCTGGTAGGTGGAGCTCAGTAAGATCGCCTGGAGGAGGGCATGGGAACACACTCCAATGTTCTTGCCTGGAGAATCCCCGTGGACAGAGGAGCCTGGCGAGCTACAGTCCACAGGGTAGCAAGGAGTTGGACATGCCTGAGCGACTAAACACAGCACACAGAGCTCAGTAAAGGAGGCTAATTGAACAATATTCTGTGCAGGAAAGCTGAATTCAGTTTTTATTCTCATTTTTTTTTTCTGAAAAATAAACATTTTGATATATCCAACCCATCACAGATTATGACAATTCTGGAAAACCCGACTTTTATTGTGATACTGATACTTCGGTTATAGAGCTTTCTGCCTGCTTCTGAAAAGGGCAAAAACTTGATGACTGTATCTCCAATTTGTGTGTGTGTGTGGGGGGGGCGGGGCACAAAACCCAGAAACCTGTACCTTTAACATTTGTTTAAATATAAAAACTGTAATCTAATGCACAAAGAGGTAGAAAGCAGATCAGTAAGTGCCTGGGACTGCAGGTCAGAGCTGCCGAATACCAGGAAAGGGACACGAGGACCTTTGGAAGTGGAATCCAGCTCGACTATGGTGGCAACTATACAGCATACACATTTGTCAAAACTCGCCATACTGTACACACGAGCACCATAAATACGGCATCAACTGCATTCCACGATTAAGTCGTCCTGCTCCAAAATAAGTGTCCTTGATTCCAGCTCTCCCGAGACCACGGAAAGTTTAGTATTACCAGTATCTAAAAATGATCCTTTTTATCCTGTATTTCCTTAAAATACAGCAAACATTATCCAGTTGGTTCCTTCATAAAATATACCTGTACTTAAACTTCAAGTGAAAGATAAGTTCTTCAAAGAATTCATTTTAGGAAGTTATTAATACATAAAAACACTTATTCAATAATGCTGCCAAAATTTTCTTTAAAACTGGCTGCAAAATCTATTACATTATTCAAGTATTTGGAATTATGGCAAACGTTCTTTTTATTAAAATGAATTTAAGTTCTGACATCAAACCTGGGCACTCAAGTTAGACAATAAATCAAGATGGTATGTTTTTAGGACCACAGTGAAGTCTAAGAATATGTTTATTTTCAGAGGCACCTTGTAAACTGGCTCTGGAAGCAACCCTCGAGAAAAGAATTACAAATATATTTTTAGCAATGACGGCACCAAGGGAATAAGTGTGAAACTGTCCAGACGACTGTTCTGAGGCTCAGCTGGATCCTCTGTTCCAACATTCTTTTTTTTTTTAAGCTTATTTATTTATGTTTGGCTGTGCTGGGTCTTCATTCCTGCACGTGGGCTTTTCTCTGGCTGCAGAGAGTGGGGACTACTCTCTCGTTTCGGAGTGCGGGCTCCTCTTGCTGTGGAGCACGGGCTCTAGGGAACGTGGGCTTCAGTAGCTGTGGCTCTTGGACTCTACAGAGCAGGCTCAGGAATTGCGCAGCATGGACTTAGCCCCACGGCACGTGGGAATCTTAGATTCCTGACCAGGGATCAAACTCACGTCCCCTGCATTGGCAGGTGGATTCTTAATTCAGCCAGACCACCAGGAAAGCTCCCAACATTCTTATTAAAAAGAAAAAAAAAAAATCTCACCACTTCTTCACGACAGATCAGGATAAATCAATCTCCTCTAAACAATACTGTACCTAGAGATTCCCTTCTCTGGGTAGGACATACAGATTCTTGTTTCTGATATTCTAAGTTTCCTTACTTTTGAATTTTACTTAAAGGAG
>SJYV01020995.1:0-12308 GCA_006410875.1 Neotragus pygmaeus | reverse complement strand
AAGTGTCTTTTAATTTTATGGCTGCAGTCACCAACTGCAGTGATTTTGGAGCTCCCCAAAATAAGTTTCTCACTGTTTCCATTGTTTTCCCATCTATTTACCATGAAGTGATGGGACCGGATGCCATGATCTTCATTTTTTGAATGTTGAGTTTTAAGCCAACTTTTTCACTTTCCTCTTTCACTTTCATCAAGAGGCTTTTTAGCTCTTCTTTGTTTTCTGCCATAAGGGTGGTGTCAGCTGCATATCTGATGTTATTGTTATTTCTTCTGGCAATCTTGATTCCAGCTTGTGCTTCATCCAGGCTGGCATTTCGCATGATGTACTCTGCATATAAGTTAAATAAGCAGGGTGACAATATACAGTCTTGACACGCTCCTTTCCTGATTTGGAACCAGTCTGTTGTTCCATGTCTAGCTCTGACTGCTGCTTCTTGACCTGCATACAGATTTCTCAGAAGGCAGGTCAGGTGGTCTGGTATTCCCATCTCTTGAAGAATTTTCCACAGTTTGTTGAGATCCACACAAAAGCTTTGACATAGCTACTAAAGCTGAAATAGATGTTTTTCTGGGACTCTCTTGCTTTTTCGATGATCCAATGGATGTTGGCAATTTGATACCTGGTTCCTCTGCCTTCTCTAAATCCAGCTTGAACACCTGGAAATTCTTGGTTCATGTACTGTTGAAGCCTGGCTTGAAGAATTTTGAGCATTACTTTGCTGGCGCATGAGATGAGTGCGAGTATGTGATAGTTTGAACATTCTTTGGCATTATCTTTCTTTGGGACTGGATGCTTCCTTATCTAGGTATAAAAATCAAGTAACGTCTAAATCCAGATTTACTCTGTTTCAACAGACTTGAACGAATTGTCCTTGATCGTCCCATTATCATGGCAGACCATCACCAGGGAGCAGTTCTCAGATGTGCAGCTGAACAGCAAGCTGACACAGGGGGCCTCTTAGACCAACTCCCTCTTTCGGGCAGGACTCCTCTGCTCTGTCTGGCCTCCTCCTCGTCGAGCACCTAGCTCTCTGACTTGAAGCTGACACGGATGCGGAAGATCTCGTCGAGCACCTAGCTCTCTGACATGGATGCGGAAGATGTGCTTCCCAGCATGCCCTGCTGCTGCTGTTTCTCCTCTTCTCTTAACCTACAGAGCTCTGCCCACGGGAACTAGCCTCTCCACAGAGCACTGTACCCCTACCAGCTCCCCTTAAACTGTGGCTCATCACCATCACGGTTCCGTAGCATCAGCCAGCTTACAAGAAGTGGCAGAAGCCCAAGAAGCAGGATTCTTCTCTCTCAAGGCAGCCCCTGAGTTGTAACTCATATACAGACATCTCAGTTCCAGGGCGTCAAGCTGGGAGCCAAACTCAGTTCAGTTTTCTCAATGCACTTCTCTTCCATATAATCTGTGATAATTCATCCCAGGTTCCAGCAACTGGCTGGCTGTCACATGTAGATAGTGACACAAAGAACAAGTTTCCGCTTGCTCTGTACCTTTCTGGGTCATCAACAGGTACCACGTATTTAATGCTTTCCATGTCAATGTCAAGGACTATGCTAATTCCTTTACAAATATAATCTCATCTAATCAGCACAACAATCCTGAGAGCTGAGTTTTACTGTCACTACTGTGATTAGAGAGATTATGAACCTTGCAGGACGTCACGCAGGCATTAAGTGTCGAGCTGGGGTTCATCTCTGGGATGGCTCTAAACTCTCCACTGTCTCTTGGCAACATCACTCATTTGTTAAGCCCGGAACATGATCCAGGCACTGGGTTAGACACCTGATATGGTTGGTCATCCTCCAACAGCACTGAAGAAGAAATAGAGGTTCTTTTTTTTAAAAAAAGTCTTTATTGAACATGTTACAACATTGCTTCTGTTTAATGTCTTGGTTCTGAGGCATGTGGGGTAGCTCCCTGCCAGAGACTAAACTATGGCACCCCTGGTATTGGAAGGCGGTCTTAACCACCGGACCACCAGGGAAGTTCTGAGATAGATGCTCTTGTTCCCAACTTACACACGAGTCAAAGGACACTGAGAAGGAGTAAAAGAAAGTGAAAGTTGCTCAGTCGTGTCCAACTCTTTGTGACCCCAAGGACTATACGGTGCATGGAATGCGCCAGGCCAGAATACTGCAGTGGGTAGCCTTTCCCTTCTCCATGGGATCTTCCCATCCCAGGGATTGAACCCAGGTCTCCCCCATTGCAGGCAGAATCTTGGAGACCCTGCTTCGATTCCTGGGTTGGAAAGATCTGCTGGAGAAGGGATAGGCTACCCACTCCAGTATTCTTGGGCTTCCCCGGTGGCTCAGCTGGTAAAGAATCCGCCTGCAATGTGGGAGACCTGGATTCAATCCCTGGGTTGGGAAGATCCCCTGGAGAAGGGAAAAGCCACCCACTCCAGTATTCTGGCCTAGAGAATTCCATGGACGCTATAGTCCACGGGTTCACAAAGAGTCAGACACGACTGAGCCACTTTCAGAGGGGGGTAAGCAGCTAGTAAATTGGGGATGTCAGCATTCAAACCTGGGCTTGTGTGATTCTATAGCTTATGTAGTCTACACTCAATCTTCCTAATTATGATGCTACAGATGGAAGTAGGGGTGCTGTGCCGGGGCTGCTGTTAGGTGGAACTGGAGCAGTGGGAGGGGAGGGTCAGAGATCCCAACGTCCCTGTCCTGTACTCATCTACGATTGTCTGTCATGGGGCATGTCTGATTTACATCTGGGTTTTCCCAGTCTAACTTGCAGCAGTTCCAGTGTGAAGGATCTTATCATTTTCTTCAAGATTATTTTAACGTCACTGTTTATCAGATTTTATCATGCACATGACAGGCACCGTGGAACCCCTTTACAGATGTTATCACATCTTCAGGTTCCTGAGTGTTTTAAGAGGGAAAGAAAAGGAGAGGAAGGAGGAAGGTCCTTCTTCCGAGGTCCGTCCAGCACTTTCCCAGGGCCAGGCCCAGGCCCCGCCCTCTGAGGTCTGCCTCTGGCTTCGCTGTCCCAGCTTCCTTGACTCTCCTTTGCTAAACTCCCTCATCCCTTCAGTCTGCGTATGTGTGTATATTTTCACAAACTGCCTTAATCCTCACTGCAACAAGCAGCGCCAGCGGAGGTCTCCTCTCGCTGAGTAGTAAGAGAGGCAAGGCAGAGAGGAAGGAGCAAGTACGCAGAATCCTGAAGGGCTCACTTGTGAAAACCCCGCCCCCGCGCCCCACCCCAATCCATACTCCTAAAATACCTTCCTAAAATGCCAGTCTGACCTAGTCCCTTTCCCCCGGGGTGAACGCTGGCTCAGTCCCCTCGGGATGAAGTCTAACTGCCCTCTGCTGGTCTGCAAGGCTCTGTGAAGACCTAGACTCAGACCCGATCTGCCTTTCCGTTTCCGGGACAAGTGCCGTCCTCCTGCCCTCACGTGGGGTGCAGGGGCTCGTCCCCACTCTCAGCCCCACACAGAAGCCTCCGGGACTCCCAAGGCTGGCCAGTCGCCTCCTGGCCTCACTGTTCCCCGCGCTTGTAATGTTGTAACTACTCGCTTATTGACCAAATGCCCGCCTCCCGCCCCCACTGTGTAAATTACCCAAAACAGGGCCACATCTGTCCTGCTCACTGCCGTGTCCCTACGACACTCGACACACGTGTTGCAAACAGGCAGGTCAAGTGAACGGCTCCTGCCCTCCAGGGGTTTACTGGGGTGAGGACTAGAGCATCCGCATGTGGCTCCCCTGGACAGCTTCACTGGCTAATAAACCCACTCGACAAAAATAACAACGGTATTTTCTGAGCACTACTATGTACCAGGCACTGTGCTAATGAGTAGGTGATTTACCTCCATGATCTCATTTAATCCCCCAACAAACCTGCGGCAAAGTGGCCCCCTTACTCCACAGGTGAGGAGCCGGGGCTCAGGATGGCTAACAGACCAGCCAGGCCTGGGGCACCTTTACTGCCCTCACCTGGACCCTGTGCTGTCCTGCTGCTTCTCAAAAACTAAACTCCTACGAGTGACTGACCCATTGGACAGGTGGGCAAAGTGAGGGACAAGGAGGCCAGCGGCTCACTGGCCAGAGCCAGTTGCTGCAGGATCCCCAACATCACCCCTTCCAGGGACCTGCGCTGCTGCCCTCGGCCACCCCCTGCCTGTCTCCCCACCCGGCCCCGGCCCCAGAGAGAGGCCTGCATACTTGGCCCGATTTTCTGGAACGGTTCCGGGGGCTCCTCCTTCACCTCGTCAGTGGCCACGACACCTTGGTCGAAGGGGTCTGTGGGAGAACACACGGCCCTTAGCACCCTGGTAACCAGGTCTTAGAGCTCAGCTGGGGACAGGGAGGTGGGCTGCCACCGAGGACTTACCTGCCCGATTCTCAGGGGCCCCTTCCACACTAAACACTGCGCCCGGGCGGGAGGCGGCAGCCGCAGAAGGAAAGAAGCAAACAGGAGCCCTGTTAGTCCCCGCCTCTGCCCAACGCCCCCGGCCTCGGTCCCGCAAGCTTGCTTTAGCCACTGTGGATGCCCCAGAAAGCCAGGGGCCCCAGGAGGGCACGTGCTTCTGTTCCTCATCCTCCCCATGGGGCTGGGACCCTCCCCATGGGCTGGGACCACCCCAAGGCAGGAAGATGCTCTCTGGCTGGCCTGTTTTCAGATCTCCGCCATTCACTGGAGGGGCCAGGGCAGCAGAAAAAGAGGGAGGGATAAGGGGACGGGAAGAGAAAGAGGAGGAGAGAGGAGGGGTGGGCCAGTGGCTATAGGGATAGGGCCTGGATGTCAGGGCTTGACTCCGGCTGGGGGTGTGGGGCTGGAGAGGGAACTTTCCAGGATCCTTTCCCAGGCGAAGACCCTATTTCCAGGATTCTTAAGATTCCAAAAATAAATTACCTAAATTTATCGCTCTAATTTCTAACTCTATAATCTAAGATGCTAAAATATCATCATTCATTTTAAAAAATTGGTTTAATTTCACCAGAGCATGTGAATACTCCACATGAAATCGTAAAATGAACTGATATAAAACTGCTGATATTCGACTGATTTTTGACCTACAAAAATGGCAGCTTCACTTGGGTTACCCTAATCAGAAGCATATACAGAGGGAGCACGGTGGGGACCTTCCCTCGCCCAGAATCCTCGCAAGCTGGTCACTCCGCTCGCTCGCTTACGGTCTGTCTGCGGCCTGGCCTTCCCTGGGTCGGGGAGGGAGGGGAAGCGGAGGGTGGGGTGGGGGCCTGGTGAGAGCCCCGGAGAGAGGTCTGCGCAACTCCGCTCCCAGGGGTGAGGGGCCTGGCTCACCGTCCACCGCGTGCAGATCTCGGTGCTCCTGGAAGCAGCTGTAGTATTTGTACTTCTTCCCGCAGATGTCACACGTGTACCTGAAGTTGTCTGTGGAGGACGGAAGGACACGGGGTTACCGGGGCTTCGGGCCCTTGGGGGCCATGAGAGGTGGGTCTGGGCCAGACTGGGCCCAACTGATGATCCGTGGAGAGGAGCCCCTGGGGTGTTAAGAGTCTTCTCCAGAAGGAGACCGGGGAGCCTGGAAGTCACTTTCAAAGGCACTCCCACCAGCACTCCGTGTATGCTGAGCTCCTAAGGGCCGGGTTCATAATTTTGTGAAGTTCTATGAGAATAACCATCCCGGGAGCTGGTGATGGACAGGGAGGCCTGGCGTGCTGCTGTCCACGGGGTTGCAAAGAGCCGGACACGACCGAGCGACTGGACTGGTGGTGCAGCACTGCGCTGCGAGAAGCCAGGCCAGGAGCCGGCGGGCGTTTCCTGTACTTGTCCCTGCAGCCAAGCGAGGAAGGAACAACCATCTACCACTCGAGGCCACTGAGGATCGGAAGGGACCTGCTGCAAGCCCCACAGCAAGGCGGGCCTGCGTGCGCCCTTCATGGGGACCAGGCATCCACCATCCTACCAGGCCCTACCATCTCCAAGCCTCTGCCCCAGCCAGCCACGGAGTGGTGCAGGGGGAGGCAGTGGGGGTGTAGGAGAGTCTCGGTCCTGGCCTGCCTCACCCAGACTGCCAACAAGTACCAACCCCACCGTGGGACTCAGAGTCCCCCATCTCCCCTCTAATTTGGGAGGGTGGTAGATGAGCCGACTCCCAGGGCCTCTCCTGTGCTGACGGTTCCAGAATTCTAAGTCTGGCACATGATCTTCGCCCGTGGCCAGCAATCCAGCATAGACAACCTCCCCCATCAAGTGCCATCTGGACCATAATCCTTCTCGGACGTCTGGGGAACAGAGGTGGGTAAGTCAAGGCCACCTGAGTCTGCTGGTTCCAGGTGGGTTCCTGCCCCTGCAATGCCCCCATACTGGTCACTGCTGGTTGCCCTGCAGCGACCTGCCCTGTGTGTCTCATCTCTGTCCACACTGCCTCTCTCCTACCCACTGGGCCACGTACATCTGCCACCTCTGAGAAAATGCAAACCTCCAGCTTTCTGCTGCTAAGAAGCACCCCCACCCTGCTCTGTCAAATCCCAAACCACTGCACAAATGGGGCCACATCCCCAGGCTCACCTAAGGCTGGAGGGAATTAGGATGAGATTTATACCCAAGGGAAGAAAGGGAAAATGAGTTTCTTGTCAGTGAGACCATGTCTCCAGAACCCCAGGAAAGCTCAGCATCTTTAGGAATGCCACTGCCAATCTGCCTTGGGAGGCAGGCGGGCTCTGTAGTCAGGCTCCCCAAGTTTGAAGTCAACTTTACCACTTGCAGGTGTCATTAAAGCTGGACATGTGCCCTAAACTCTCTACACCTTGATTTTCTCATCTGCAAAATGGGAATGATTAAAAAAAAATTCTTCATCTCTCAGAATTGTAATAAAGAATAAATGAGCATGAAGTGAAGTTGCTCAGTCGTGTCCGACTCTTTGAGACCCCATGGACTGTAGCCTACCAGGCTCTGAGGAGCCTCTCAGTCCATGGAATTTTCCAGGCAAGAGTACTGGAGTGGGTTGCCATTTCTTTCTCCAGGGGATCTTCCCAACCCGGGGTCTCCCACACTGCAGGCAGATGCTTTGCTGTCTGAGCCACCAGGGAAGGACAAGGCATAACATGCAAAACATATTCAGTAAATGGCACCTAAATAGTTGAACAAAGGGAATGAATGCAACAGTGGCAAGAAAGCTGGACGTGGAGCTCATCTTTGAGGTTCTCAGTTGAGAGACAGATAACTGGATCTATGCCGCTATGCATGCCTGTGCTATCTTTGTAACAAATACATGAAAGATCCCTGGACTAGAGGGTAAGACTGGGTTTCTCTGCCCACCTCCACCCTGAACAAACTGCATGACTTCTATCTGGGACTCGGGATCCTCCGTTGCAAAAACAAGGCTGGACTGAACCTTCTCCCCAGGACTCCACGGCCAGGCTCCTGTCACAAGGCTGGGGTGTGAGGACACCAGGCTTTCTGAGCAGGCGTGGCTGCCCGGGAGGTCAGGGCAGCAATGCAAGACTGAGGGTCAAGTCGAGCACACTGGCCACGGGGAAAGAATACTGCAGGGAGGAAGGGAAAAGTGACGGAAGGACCAAAAACACCTCAGTCCCCAAGTCCTCCACAACCAGCGAGCCTCCGGGAACGACGGAAGCCAGATGAGCGTAACACGGCAGTGAGGGGCTGCCCAGAGGCGGGGGCCCAAAGAAGTCAAGGAAGGAAAGATAAATAGGGAAGTTCTTCAACTGTGCTGACCACAGGCAGGTGAAGAGAAGGGAGCTACTGAGGGAGAAGGAGCCAGGGGCCAGGCAGGAGCAGGGTGGGGCTCAAGGAGCGGACACAGGGTTCGCCATCTCCTGCTGCAGGCCTGGGGGCAGGTGCCTGGCCAATCTGATGCTCAGATTCTCCAGAAAACGGAGAGCAGTCTCAGCCGCACTGGCCTTTCATGTGGTGTAAGAATCACGTGGTAAGAGTCCCTTGGACAGCAAGCAGATCAAGCCAGTCAATTCTAAAAAGTCAACCTTGCATATTCACTGAAAGAACTGATGCTGAAGCTGAAGCTCCAAAACTTTGGCCACCTGATGCGAAAAGCCGACTCACTAGAGAAGACTCTGATGCTGGGAAAGACGGAGGGGCAAGAGGAAAAGAGGGCAACAGAGGATGAGATGGTTGGATACCATCCCTGTTTCAATGGACATGAGTTTGAGCAAACTCTCATGCTGGGAGGTAGTGATGGACAGGGAAGCCTGGCGTGCTGCAGTCCATGGGGTCACAAAGAGTTGGACACAACTTAGCAACTGAACAAGAAGAATCCAAAAAAAGAGTGGATGAGAAAGTGCCTCAGAAGAAAACCTGTTAGAACCCAATGGAACGAAGGTCCGTCCTACCTCCTTGAACTACTCTGTTTTGGATTTTCAAGCAGTAGGGGAGGCCTGTTTCTTTATCATTTTAAGAAACTTTTTCTGGTGGTACACCAGACAAGTAGAACAGAGGTGCTCAAACTGTGGCCTGCCCAGCATCTGTTTTGGTCAAGAATTCATTTCCATACGGTCCCTGACTGCCTTCATGCTCCATGGCAGAGCTGAGCAGATGTGATGGAGACATCTGGCCTGCAAAGTCTAAAATATTTACTTTTTGGTCCCCTACCAAAAAATACGCTGGTCACTGATACAGAAAAATGTACAAACCCTAAGTGTTCAACTCATCACCCTGTCAGAAGCTGCAAACATCTGTGTAGCCAGTACCCAGCTCCAATCTTGAAAGCCAGGACCCCCTTTCTGAGGGTGACCGTGGCCCTGACTTCCTGCACCATGAGTTAGTTTCCTTGTGCTGCTGCTACACTTTCTGTACACAGATCAGAAGAGGAGGAACTCTTTCTGCCGGCTCCTTCTGCTAACGTTCCATCTGTGGGTAACATACACTGCTGTGTGTAGCCGCCGTCTTTCCTGCTCACGGCTCTACTGTAGTCCTGGAGTTCACTGTGAGAATGCGCTGTGAGTTACGTATTCAGCTAGTGCTGGGTGGTTTCTGGTTTGAAGCTGTTATGAACAGTGCTGCTAAGAACATCTTTTTTTTATTTAATATTTTTTTGATGTGGACCATCTTTAAAGTCTTTATTGAATCTGTTACAATACTGCTTCTGTTTTCTGTTTGGTTTTTTTGAGGCATGCAGGATCTCAGCTCACCAAGTAAGGATCAAACCTGCACCTCTTGCATTGGAAGGTGAAGTCTTAGCCACTGGACCTGCAGGGAAGTCCCTGCTAAGAAAGTCTTAATTCCTAGCTTTGGGTGGACATGTGTACGCACACACACACCTGGGAGGGGAACTGCTGGGTTCTGGAGCTCAGGTCTGTTGAGTGGGGAGAGGTTCCACCCTCGCCTACACCCCCTGGCTGGCTGCCTACAAGCCCTGTAGGTTTAGATCTGGAGGAAAGGCAGGCAGGGCCCCTGCAAGCAGCCAAGTGGAACACTGTCCCCAGATGCTGAGCCTCTGTGCATGCCCAGGGCTGGGACACCGCGCCCCAGGATTCATGCCTATGAGTGCTCCTGAAATAACTTCTAAAGTAGCATTTCCCAAACATCAGTTATGGCGACCGACCCCTGACCCATGCATGCGTGAGTGCATGCTTAGTCGCTCAGTCCTGTCTGACTCTTTTGCGACCCCATGGACTGTAGCCCACCAGGTTCCTCTAGCTGTGGGATTGTCCCAGCAAGAAGACTGGAGTGGGATGCCATTTCTTCCTCCCTTCCTGACCCAGGGATTGATCTCGAGTCTCCTGCACTGGTGGCGATTCTTCAGCACTGGAACCAACAGGGGAGGCCCCTCAGCCCGTGCTGCTGCTGCTGCTGCTAAGTCGCTTCAGTCGTGTCCGACTCTGTGCGACCCCACACACGGCAGCCCACCAGGCTCCCCCGTCCCTGGGATTCTCCAGGCAAGAACACTGGAGCGGGTTGCCATTTCCTTCTCCAATGCATGAAAGTGAAAAGTGAAAGGGAAGTTGCTCAGTCGTGTCCAACTCTTCGCGACCCCATGGACTGCAGCCTACCAGGCTCCTCCGTCCATGGGGTTTTCCAGGCAAGAGTAATGGAGTGGGGTGCCATCGCCTTCTCCGCCTCAACCCATGAGTGGGAGTCAAAAGAACAGAGTGCACACAATGGGTCCCTTTCGGGGCGCATGTACATATTTTGCCAATGAAGGGCCCTGAAAAGTCTCCAGCAAAGAAACATGTTCATCTTAGCACAATTCAAGGTTTCCCCAGGTGATCTGGCCAGAGCACCCTTGATGACCTGTTAACTTCCCTAGGATGACTATGCCATGGAGCACCCTTTGGAAAGGTGCTCTCAGGTGCCTCCCGGAAGCTGCCCAGGGCCATCTTGGGGTGTAGAGTGGAGAGCTTCACCCCAGCCCTGGCTCTCCCTCCTCCCTCCACCCCTGGCCCTCTCGCCCCCGCAGCCCAGGAGGAGGGAAGAATACTCACTGCCTTGGGAGGCTCCCTCCCCTGAGGTGGCTTCAGTGTCTGTAAGAGAGAAGAAGGGGGTGAGCCGACCAGACAGTGAAAGGGCCACTGCCCAGGGGGAGAGAAGCCGAGAAGGCGGGGGCCAGGAGAGGCTGATGCTGTGAGCCCAGGGACGGCCCTGTTCCACTCAGGATGCAGGCCCCAAGCCTTCCCTGTGTTCCCGGCCGCCCGGCAGCCTTGACTGGGTGCCCTTCGTCCCTACCTGCCAGGGTCAGGCTCAGAGAGCGGCAACCGCCCTTCCTGTCCCCAGCGTCATCTCTGGCAGGGTGCTACCCCGTGACCAACACATGAGGTGACAGGAGTGCCTTCCGGCAGGGTCGCTGACCCCGGGCGGTTCCGAAGCGCCTCGGGAGGATGCGGGCCCATGTGCAGGAGTCCAGAGCACTGCTGGCAGAGGCTCAGGGGCACGTCCTGTGCACTCCTCCCCACCCCATCCCCACCCCAGGGTGCTCCCCCCAAGTTAAGGAGGCCTCTCCCCTTCGCCTCAGGTCCCACTTCCACTGCAACAAGTGCTCTGAGGTCATCCTCGAGGGGTCAGCATGGAAAAAAAACAGGCAGGGGATGGGGAGGACGGGGTCCCTCGGCTCTGCCCCAGTACACGCCACTCACCTCGGTGTGCCCGGACGTGGGTCTGGAAACAGTTGTAATATTTGTACTTCTTGCCACAGATTCCACATTCATAGGACCCTGGAAAACAGGAAAGGAAAGGACTGGTCAGCCAGCATCTGATGCGCACAACCACGAGGCCCCAGGACCCTTGGTGACAACTTCAGGTAAGAGCAGGTGTGCTCAGAGGGGCACGACTCTTTGCAACCCCACAGACTGCAGCCCGCCAGCCTCCTCCGTCCGTGGAATTTTCTAGGCAAGAATACTGGAGCGGGATGCTGTTTCCTCCTCCAGGGGATCTTTCTGACCCAGGGATCGAACCCACGTCTCTTCTATCTCCTGCACTGGCAGGCAGGTTCCTTACCACTGCGCCACTGGGAAGCCCCAGGTAACACCAACTCTGTGCCAACAGGCCACCTTGTTCCCTGCAAGCAAGAGGGCAGTAAGGACCAGCAAAGACAGCCCTGAGCTGGCGGCCGGGAGGCTGGGGTCGGGTTCAGGGTTTTGTCTCCACTCTCTGAGTGACCTTGGCAAGTCACTTCCCACCTCTGGGCCTCAGCTTCCAAATCCGTAAGACACAGAATGTAACTTCTAAGGTTACTCATAGCTATTCCTTGAAAGAAAAAGGGAGATGAATGTAAAATAATTTCAGAGTAAGGAATAAACTGCACCCATGTAAGGAAATCATCCCTTAGCTGCAACAGAATAATTTCCAGCTACCACTCCTCGTCAGGACAGACAGAGGTTAAGAGGACAGGCTTTGAATCAGACACATCTAGATCCCTGTCCCTGTTCTGCCACCTACCAGCAGTACGACCTTGGTAATTTCCTTGAACACACGAAGCCTCAGTCTGCTCAACTGTAAAATGGGGCTAAAAGTACCTATCTCATAGGGGTGGCTCCATACAGCCCCCAGAAAGTGCCCAGCCCTACTACACACGTGTCTGGCAAGGAGAGGACCCCTCTCACCAATGAGGTGCCATTTTATTTCCTCTGATGTGCAGAGATCAATCTGATTAAATGCCTGACTCCAGCCCTCTTCCAGGCCCTTCTGGAGTGGGTAGCCATTGCCTTCTCTAGGTGATCTTCCTGATCCAAGGATCGAACCCAGGTCTCTTGCATGGCAGGCAGATTCTTTACCATATGAGCCACTAATGAAAGCCCTCTTCCAGAGGCAGGGAGACCGAAATGGCTGAGTTCCCGGCGGCACCAAAGACGGGTCAAAGGCAGAGCTCAGCCATG
>SJYV01020994.1:0-12700 GCA_006410875.1 Neotragus pygmaeus | reverse complement strand
GGTTTGCCTCCTGTCAGTTGCACTACAGATGTGGGAACTTGTAGGGAACTCAAGAGGAGTCTGATTGAATCAAAGAAATAAATCTTAACGTTGAAGATTCAACCTGTGGTTGGTGGGAACTTGTACATAGGGAATGAAGGTTATAAGTAGAGACCCCTCAGCCTCTAAGGCAGGGACCTATCTGCCAAGTTTATCAGGAGTGCTGGCAAAGGGTGGAACACAGAACTGAGAAGGAGAGATGGGGCTTTGGAGCAGTCTCAACAAGGACCCACGGATATCTCTGAAGCTGCAGCGTGTGTGCTCACCCAGTCTCACTCAGTCATGACCGGCTCTTTGTGTGGACTGTAGCCCACCAGGCTCCTCTGTCCATGGAGTTTTCCAGGCAAGAATACTGGAGTGCGTTGCCATTCCTTCTCCAGGGGATCTTCCTGACCCAGGGATCAACCCTGTGTCTCCTACATTGGCAGGCACCTTCTTTACTACTGCGCCACCTGGGAAGCCCTATTTCTGAAGCTGGAGAGACCCCTTCAAATTCCCCAAGCTGGGGCATGGGAGTGGCTATTTACACCCCATGCACTGATCAGTTAACGTTTGGGTTGGCTTCAGAAGGNTTGGCAGGCACCTTCTTTACTACTGCGCCACCTGGGAAGCCCTATTTCTGAAGCTGGAGAGACCCCTTCAAATTCCCCAAGCTGGGGCATGGGAGTGGCTATTTACACCCCATGCACTGATCAGTTAACGTTTGGGTTGCTTTCAGAAGGACCCAATTTCTCAGGCCAGCTGTCCACAAAGATCTATCAGTTGCCCATTTCTGCAGAAACTGGGGGAAAATTCCCTCAATTCTGCCTGGGTAATTGAGATGGCAGAGCAGAGTGTCCACACAGGGTAACAGCTCAGCGAGCAAGCAGCTGATCACCCTTAGGGCAGATGAATTTTCCCAACTTAAATTGCTTACCATGTAAGATTATCTATACCATTTTGATTATTTTTATTTCCAAACAGAAACAGAGACACAGACATTGGGAACAAACGTATGGATACCGAAGGGCTAAAGGGGAGGTGGGATGAATTGGGAGATTGGGATGGACATATATAAACTAGTGATACTGTGTACAAAGTAGATAATTGATGAGAACTTACTATACAGCTCAAGGAGCTCTACTAAGTGCTCTGTAGTGACCTAAATGAAAAGGAAATTCAAAAACAAGGGGATATATGTATACGTATAGCTGATTCACTTTGCTGTACAGTAGAAACTAACCCAGCATTGTAAAGCAAGTACACACCAATAAATGTTAATTAAAATAAATTGCTTGCCAATCACAGGGGGGTTTGTTAAATAGTAATCGCCCTGGCCTCAGTCTGAATCAGTTAAGACAAAATCTGAGAGTGTAATTACGTACACAATTTTACAGCATCCCAGGTGATTCTCTTGTTAGCTGTGGTGAGACATAATGGTATTTGGAGTAAAATGGAAAGAGTTGGAGATATGGCATCAAATTTTGAGTTCCAAAAGTGGCTCCACTCCTTGCAAATCAAAAGAGACCACACTGATCACACTTCTCTCAGCCTTATTGTCTTTATCTAGAGAAAAAGAATGAAAGAGCAGAGAACTATTGTGGAGTCAATAATATTATTTTATTCAAGAATTTTATGGATTCTACACCAATATTGGCTATTTCCCCTGAGTTCAGTGGTTATAAATATGCATTTGAGAAACAGTGCCAGTTTGTCATGCAGCTTTCTCCAGTCTAAAGAAAAATAAAAAAATTTTAACAGAGTTTTATCTAAAGACAAAATCAATTTAAGGTTCTTTATACCTGGCACATATTAATCGCTCATTTAATGCTAATTACAGCTACTACTAAAACAAAGAAACAAAATTTTCAGTGGACAAATATTTTTAAGGATCATCCCACCTTGATTGTTCCTCTAAGATACAATGATTACTTTTAAAATAAGACAGAGCAGCTTAACGTTTTAATAACATTTCTCCTCTTTTATCCCAATCCGTGTGAATAGATGTGTTGGACAATGTCTTGAGTGAGCCATTTTGACAGGTGTTTTCTCTAACGTTCGGCCACATTCTTGTTTTCCTTTTGTTGGAAGCTCATTTCTCCCCTCCTGGAGCCGCTGTGAGTGTCCCTAGTGGCAACGGTCACAGTCGATGTGAACAATGTAACACTCTCGGTTTTTTCTCTCTCCGCCATGCGTTCTGCAGCGACTTGTTTTTCTTTCCATTTCTAACTGCCTCTCCTGTCTTTCCTCTTTACGTTCTTGTCATCTTCCAGTAACTGTTTTCCTTCCTCTTCCTCTTCCTTTAGTCTCCCTTTCCAATTATTCTTACACTAAAAAATGACCAAACGAAACAAAGAAAGAAAACCAGACACAATCTATACATAGACATGGGGAAATCTGTGTAGAGCTGAGGGTCAAGTTATTATCTTAATTGTGTCCATTTTTAAATTGATTGTTTCAAGTAATACATAAGACTCACTGGAACCCATCTTAAAGAGACGGGAATACCAGACCACATATCTACCTCCTGAGAAATTTCTATGCAGATCAAGAAGCAACAGGTTAGAACTGGACTTGGAAGAACCAATTGGTTCAAAATCGGGAAAGGAATATGTCAAGCCTGTATATTGTCACCCTTCTTACTTAACTGATATGCAGAGTACATCATATGAAATGCCAGGCTAGATGAAGCACAAGCTGGAATCAAGATTGCTGGGAGAAATATCAATAACCTCAGATATACAGATGACACCGCTCTTATGGCAGAAAACAAAGAACTAAAGAGCCTCTTGATTAAACCGAAAGAGGAGAGTGAAAAAGCTGGCTTAAAACTCAACATTCAGAAAACTAAGATCATGGCATCTGGTTCCTTCACTTCATGGGAAATAGATGGGGAAACAATGGAAACAGTGACAGATTTTATTTTTCTGGGCTCCAAAATCACTACAGATGGTGACTGCAGCCATGAAATTAAAAGATGCTTGCTCCTTGGAGGAAAACCTAGACAGCATATTAAAAAGCAGAGACATTACTTTGACAACAAAGGTCCATCTAGCCAAAGCTATGGTTTTTCCAGTGGTCATGTATGGATGTGAGAGTTGGACCATAAAAAAAGGTGAGTGCTGAAGAAATGACACTTTCGATCTGTGGTGTTGGAGAAGACTCGAGAGTCCCTCAGACTGCAAGGAAATCCAACTAGTTTATCCTAAAGGAAATCAGTCCTGAATATTCATTGGAAGGACTGACGCTGAAGCTGAAACTCCAATACTTTGGCCACCTGATATGAAACTGACCCTTTGGAAAAGACCCTGATGCTGGAAAAGACCCTGATGCCGGGAATGACTGAAGGCAGGAAGATAAGGGGACAACAGAGGAGGAGATGGTTGGATGGCATCACCAAATTGATGGATGTAAGTTTGTGCAAGCTTCAGGAGTAAGTGATGGGCAGGGAAGCCTGGCATGCTGCAGTCCATGTGGTTGCAAAGAGTCAGACATGACTGAGTGACTGAACTGAACACCAGTTGAGTCAATCATTAGGCTCACAACAGGAGAGTTAGGCCAGCTTGGAAACACAGGAGGCTTCAGAAGCATGGAGGGTGCTTCTCTAACCTCTGGTCTCTCATACTACTCATGATCCAGACCTCCTTTCCATCTTGCTTTTCATCTCTCCTGGGGTCATGAAGAGAAAATTTAAATAGTTCAGCAGTCCACAGTAGAGTTGGACTCTATTGTTGTAAGAGGAAAGTTGTAATAAATAAGCAAGTAAAGCAAAATGAGCTGGAGGTTCAAAATCATGCATATGGCCTTGGTAGAGTGTGGCCCCAGATTCCACAAAGAGGCCCCATTCTGGTCTTGGCCTTGACAGTTCTGACAGCTGTGGTCAAGATTACGTCTAAAGGCAGCAATACTCAGGGGAGAAGTCCACCACATTCAGACTGGTTTTGATGTTTTAAGACAAGAAGAAATACATTGCCTGAGGTCATAGAATATTGGCGGCTTCCTCCCATCTCTGAGAGTTCCACTTTACCTTGTGTCCATTCTTTAGTGATCCTCAAAGCTTGAGTTTTGAGGAATACATAAGTCTCCCTTAGATCATAAAATATAGATGGTAATACATAATATAATGTGTTAATCACTCATTTTGACTGGTAAACTAAAGCTCTTCTTTTCATAAACTGTCCCTCATCAAGAAGGCCACATTTAACCCATATCTGCTCTGTTTACTCAAACACAGGTCGTGCTCCTCCAGGAAGGAATCCCTGAGCCCAAGAGGGAGTATTTTCCTGTACATCACTCATTCTACTTTCTGGTAGTCTGCGCTCTGTCTGCTCCAGCTCACGAGATACAGGCAGACGGGGACATTTTTTTTTAAGTAATTTTTATTGCAGTATAGTTGATTTACAATGTTGTGTTAGTTTCAGGGGCACAGAGAAGTGAGTCAGTTACACATAGACGTAGATTCACTCTTTTTTAGATTCTATTCCCCCTATAGATCACTACAGGATATTGAGCAGAATTCCCTGTGCTCTGTGTTAGGTCCTCCCTAGTTATCTATTTTATATATAATAGTGTGTATAGGTCAATCCCAACCTCCCAAATTATCACTCCCCCATCCCCCCCGGTAACCATAAGCTTGCTTTCTACATTCGTGTCTCCGTTTTTGTTTTGTAAATAGGTTCATTTCTACCGTTTTTAATATATTTAGAAAACAGCTTCTTAGATTTTTTATCTTTTATTGGAGTGCAGCCAGTTACTAATGATGTGCTGATTTCAGGTGGGCAGCAAAGGGACTCAGCCGTATGTATACATCCATGTGTCCATTCTCCTCCCAATTCCCCTCCCATTCAGGTTGCCACATAAAATTGAGCAGAATCCTCTGTGCTGTACAGTAGGTCCTTTGTTGGTTATCCATTTAAAATAAAGCAGCATGTACCATTCTTTTAGGTTCTACGTATAAGTGGTATATTTGTATTTCTCTATCTGACTTACTTCAGTCAATATGATCATCTCTAGGTCCATCTATGTCGAGGGGCCTTTTTAAAAATTTAAATGTGTGCCTTTGTGTGGGTGGGCTACAAGATGCAGATGAAACAAATGTCTGCAGAATAAATGAATGGAAAAATAAATCAGTGAATAAGCTAAGGAATTAACATAAGAATGAATGAAGCTCTATACTAGAAGGTGCTTAATCAGAAAAAGGAGAAAAAAGAGAGAGAGAGAGAACCAGCCTTGGAACTGTTGAGAAAGGATTGCTAAGCTAAACCTTGCAAGCATTTTGAATCTAAGCAAATGCCAGACCGTGGAATTTTATAATGATAACTCACATTTGGAAGAAATTTAATGTTCATGTGAGCTAATAAAGCTGATGGAATTTAGATGGACTTTTAATAGGGGAGCTGAGGAAGTACAACATCCTTGACTATTTATTCTTAAGAAAAGTCAGAATGAAAATACAATTTTCACTGATATGTTGCTAAAACCAAATCGACTAGAAGTAGGCATTAAGGGTCCTCTCTTTAATTTGTTGGAGGCAGTCTAGTGGAGGTAGTTACACACTGGAGAGTGAACTTGGAGATCCCCGTTAGTCACAAAAAAAGCAGCCATGAAAATGGTTTCTCTGAAGATTTTCTCCAAATACCTCTCTCTTCCAAAACTGAAGCTCTACCAACTTCAAACAGAGGGTCCTTCAAGCTTCTCTGTGCTCCTAGAAAAGCCACATCAACAGGCTATTGACAAGTATACTCTGCCCTCTTCTCCCCAAGGCATAAAGAGAATACTCAATTCTTCTTTGGGTTCAAAGTATCACCTTTCTTCTTATAGTGTAATATTGAAAGGAAAGCTTACGACTCAATGAAAAAATTTCATATCTCTAAAATTAAAGTGGGTTGACAGTGGTGAGCTCCTGTATTTAGTAGTTTGTGATGGTAGTTTGGGATAACAACTTGAATGTCAGCGTTAGACATCTATAAGGGAGTTCAAAGTTGCTCAGAGCCATGCTTCTTGAAGACTGGATTTGAACAAGTCATGTACAGTACTGGAGTGGTAAAACACCCCATTCTAGGAAAGGGTTACCATCTTCATTAAGTTCTTGGATCTCAGAGGTCCAGCACTGCCCCTTCTGACTTGCAGGTGCTCAGTGGGCACACATAGAACACATGCCATGCTGCATTAGCTGGTCTGTCTCCATGCATCACCTTCCCCAGGAGGAGTGTGAGGACCGAGGCAGAACACGGAAACTGGACCGAGTCATCTCTGAATCCTCAAGGTCTAACACTGAAGTTAACTGTTAGTAGAAGTTGGCTTCCCTGGTGGCTCAGACAGGAGAGAATCTGCCTACCAATGAAGAAGACAAAGAGATGAGGATTCGATCCCTGGGTCGGGAAAATCCCTTGGAGAAGGAAATGGCAATCCACTCCAGTATTTTTGCCTGTAAAGTCCCAGGGGCAGAGGTACTTGGTGGGCTACTGCCCATGGGATTACAAAGAGTCGGATATGACTGAGATACTGACACAGATATAGTAGGAGAAGAGAGTCAAAGTGGGTCCCTGAGAGGATGAGTGTTTGGATGAATGGATGGATGCAAGTGTGGATAGAGGCATGAGTAGATGAATGGGAGGATGTCTTGACTTATTCATCTCTTCTTTACAAAGAAAAAAAAGGTGAGTTTTCAAGAGAACTGATAAAATGTTGTGGGTAGGGTCTCTAGATTAAGGGCTGTCACATATTTAGAAGAAATAAATGAGAGAGAGAGAATCTGCTTCTTTCTGTTTCTTGCTGTTTTGCACCTTGCTGTGAGAGGATATGAACCTGGAGCTGCTGTAAACACCTTGAGAGCCTGAGGGGACATCCATTTATATGGTGTGTATAGTGTAGCAGAAAGGTAGGAACAGTCAGGGTCTTTAAAGACCTTGACAAGTAGCTGATCATCCCTGGAGTGACCTCTATCTGGATTTCTTATTAGATGAGAAAATTCTCTTACAAGAGAAAAATGAATCCCTGATGTACAAGCTTCTATTAGCTCAGGCTTTCTCCTTCTATGACACTCATTTCTTCTAGACCTCCTTTCTCCCCTGCGTTGGGGTGGCACTAAAAAACCAGTCCCTCTGGAGCCTAAGCCGTGGTATGGACCAGACATCTGGACGGTGCAGCTCTGCCTTCACAGGCTGAAGAGCAAGGCAGAGGAGGGCAGCTGTGCTGCTGGTGCCAGTGGAGTCCAGCATGGCCTGCCAGGATGGAGAGCCTTCTGGCCATGGTCTTGCCCAACTGCGCTGATCTGGAGCGACTCCAGAGATGGGCGCTGTTGGTTTCTCATTTGACACTTGAACTGCCACAGCTGACGTTCCAGTTCAACCCTTAGAATTTCTTGCTTGTATCATTGAAGATGATAAGCCCTCTCTGCTGTTTTTTAACTTCAATAACAAAATTGGGAAAATCAAAATATACCATAACAAGGGACACTACGGGGAGAGGATGTGGAATGAAGGACATGGTGAGGCTGGGCCAAGGAAGGGTGCAGACTCACAGATGTAGGGAACAAACGTGGTTACTGGTGAGGAGAGGAAGGGAGGGAGCGGCGCTGGAGGAGTAAGGGAGCAAGAGGTACAAGCTACTAGTATAAGACAAGCTACAAGGAAAAGAAATAAAATAAATTACAAGGATAAATTGTACAATACAGGGAAGATTATATCTTGTAATAACTATGAATGGAGTAAAACTTAAAATTTATGAATCACCACATTATACACTTATATGAAATCAGCTATACCTCAAATTTAAAAGAAGTGCATTTAACAAATGCTCCTCTTCTCTCCTTGTAGTTTTAATTATTTTTTGCTATTTTTATTAAAAAGGATTTTTTTTCCCTCTCTCCCTGAGGCCAATACAGAAACAAACTGGCTTTACCTTGGTTTCCAGTATGAAAATATCAGAAGGAGATGAAGCCTATTTTTAGTATGAAAGGGCAATTGTGAGTCTAGGCTTTGAAAATAACAAAACTCATCGAAAAAAGCATTTCAATACCTTGCAGAGAGTAAGCACTGACTTTACTTATTATCAATAAAATTATTATTTTAAATAAACTGTTGACTGTTTTGTTATTATGCTACAAACTCAAAGATGATACAGTTGTAAATTATGACCAAGCAGCTCACTGGACCAAATGACCACCTTTAAAAGTAGAGGAGTAAACATGCAGTGAATTGCTGTTGTCTTTTCTTTTGGTTCTTATGTTAATCAACTTTTCGTTTGGGGGAAAAATGTGAATTGAGCAGAAATTAGAGTTTCTTCTAGCAGAGTTTCCCATGGCATCTTTTCAATGGTAAAACAAATTCTACAAATGTGGGGGAAAGGGTGGCATTTGTCATTCTCACAACTTGATTTTCTTTCTTTAGAGAGAAAGGGAAAGAGAAATTGAAAGACCATCCTAAGAAGAGGACGAAAAGAGAAAGTCCCGTGCTAAATGTTAGTTATTAGAGCTGGACAAATTTCCACTGTTTAGATAATGTGGTTATTCCCCACACTATGTTTAATTATCAGGTGTGCAGATAAGCTGACACTTTTATTCCTCTTTTAAATATTGAAACTTAATTGAAGAAAAAAGCATCCTAAAAAGTGGATAATTAAACAAATATGCTGTGAAACAAGGCCATGTGCAATTTTATTTTATGTGTAAATTATATGTAGACCCAAAGGGGATGCCATCTTATTATACAATTTGCTCCCCCATTAGCATTTCAATAGACTTTTCCTTCTGGTTTTGAGGAACTCAGAGGAACAGGAAGTACCAGCCAAACGTGTGTGCGAAGGAAGACTTCTAAAAGTTTGTTTGCTTCTTGGAAAGAAAAAAACAAAAACTTTTCTGAGTTGATTGTACTTGCATAGCTTTCTGCTAGCTAGGAAAAATTAACCTCCGTTTGCATGAAGGAATCATTCCAGCCTAGCATCACAGGATGGTAAAGTGAGTCATTCCATAGCTTGGAGAGAATGCTGAGCATGTATGGTCCTGAGACATGCCAGGATTTGGGCCTTGAGACCCTTTGCTTCAGGACTTGCACCTAAAAAATGGCTCCTGGAGCAACAAAATATGAAGAACTGATAAGAGAGGAAAAAAATTTTGTGCATTTGCAGTTGGGGGCATGGACTGTAGTCTAGCAGGCTCCTCTGTCCATGGAATTCTCAAGGTGAGAATACTGGTGTGGGTTACCATTTCCTTCTCCAGGGGATCTTGCTGACCCAGGAATCAAACCTGGGTCTCTGGCATTGCAGGCAGATTCTTTACGATCTGAGCCACAAGGAAAGCCCAAACTATGGACGGCAAGATACAAAAGAATCAAAAACCCAACTGCCCCTTCTGAGGAGGAGGCAGCAAAGAGAGCGAAAATGAAAGTGAAAGCCGCTCAGTTGTGTCCAACTCTTTGTGACCCCATGGACTATACAGTCCATGGAATTCTCCAGGCCAGAATACTGGAGTGGGTAGCCTTTCCCTTCTCAGGGGATCTTCCTAACCCAGGGATCAAATCCAGGTCTCCCACACTGCAGGTGGATTTTTAACCAGCTGAGCCACCAGGGAAGCCCAAGAATACTGAAATAGGTAGCCTATCCCTTCTCTAGTGGATCTTTCAGACCCAATAACAGAACCAGGGTCTCCTGAATTTCAGGAGGATTCTTTACCAACTCAGCTATAAGGGAAGCAAAAGAAGGGAGTTGGGAGCAAAAGCAGGGTGCTGCATGTACCACCAAGGGGGTGGGCAACCATCTGAGCCACCCAGCTGACTGCCCCGGGACCTCTCCTTAGCTTCGTCCTTACTGAAGGAGCTGGCTCATTCCCCCTTGGGGATCCAGCAAGGGAAACTGTTACTTTTCCCCCTCTTACCCCCTGCTGTAACAGGGGCCCCAGTAAAGTCTTGTCTGAATTTCTCATCGGGCCTCTTATCAATTTCTACTGATCAAGGAGGCCAAGAACTCTGGTCTGTAACATACTGAAATGACCACAAAAAGAAACTGTATTCCAAGGAACCAAGATAGATCTCTGGTCATAACACTGGACACTCTGTGTGTGTCTTTTCATCTTTCACCCCTTATTTGACTGAATTCAGCTTAACAATGTAGAGACTGTAAATTGATTATTAACAATTCACCGGCCTGTATGATTCTAGGATACATGCGTGTGTACTCAGTTGTGTCCGAATCTTCACCACCCCCATGGACTGTAGCCCACCTGTCCATGGGATTATCCAGGCAAGAAAACTGGAGAGGGTTGCATTTCTTCCCCTCCCAGGGATGAAACCTGCATCTCCTGTGTCTCCTGCATTGCAGGCAGATTCTTAACTACTTGAACCATCGGGGAATAAGTGAGATTCAAAAGGGAAAGGTGGAGGGATTCTTAAGGTTCTGAAGTACTGCAGCCCATGACAAGGCTGATCCTAGGTTGCCACTGTATTTCATCTGGGGGTTCATTTTCACTCCCACTGTTCCTGGAACTGCGCCAAGATTGTGGGAGCTGTTTCCACCATCAGAACTTCTTCTTGAGTCTTTGAGGTCCTCTCTGTATCTGTCTTTGGCTTTGACATGCAAATATTGTTAAGCAGGGCTACACTTAAAAATGCTTATGTCTTAATGGAAATTTATTTGAGAAGACATATTGGAATGTCTTAAATATCTACTATGGACAAGAGCTCCTCAATATTGTGTATTACCCAAAGTTAGAATCACTTAGTGAAAAGTCTGGCATTAGACTTGACCTTGGTTATTGTAAGTAATGTTGCAATGGATTTTGGGGTGCACGTGCCTTTTCAAATTATAATGTTCTCTTGATATATGTCCAGGAGTGGGACTGCTAGATTATGTGGTAATTCTATGTAGACTTTTCTGATGAACCTCCATGCTGTTTTCCACAGAGGCTGCACTGACTTACATTCCCAGCAACAGTAGAGGACGATTCCCTTTTCTCCACACCCTCTCCAGAATGTATTTTTTGTAAATTTTTTAATGGTGGCCATTCTGACCAGTGTGAGATACCACATTGTAATTTTTATTTGCTTTTCTCTAACAATTAGTGATGTTGAGCATAAATACATGTGCTTTTTAGTTATCTGTATGTCTTCTTTGGAGAAGTGTCTATTTAGATCTTCTGCCCATTAAACATTTATGTATAAATAATTCGACTCTTCCATACTTTACCTCAAACATTGTCTTAATAAATATTTCAATTTTTGCATTTTTAATGACAAAGAGAATTACAGTATGTGTTTCTTTTCTTTGCTGTCATTAAAAGAATGCTTTTATTTTTTAAATAAAAATTATATGTATAAAATAATGGATTGGGAAGATCCTCTGAAGAAGTGACAACCCACTCCAGTATTCTTGCCTGGAGAATTCCATGGACAGAGGAGCCTGGCGGGCTACAGTCCACAGGGTCACAAAGAGTTGGTCAGGACTGAGTGGCTAATACTGTTATTTAAAGAAGAGAATTAAAGACCCATGTCCTTCATTTAAACAGTGGTATCTGTTTGTATGTGTTTGTGCTTTTCTCCATGAAGCCACCTTACACTGCACCACTGTCTATGTTTAATTGAGTACTATTTGAGTGAACTCCAGGAGTTGGTGATGGACAGGGAGGCCCGGCGTGCTGCGATTTATGGGGTCACAAAGACCACTGAGCGACTGAACTGAACTGAACTGAGATAACCATTATATGGGCTTCCCTGGTGACTTAGATGTAAGAATTTTCCTACAATTCAAGAGACATAGGTTTGATCCCTGGGTCAGGAAGATCCCCTGGAGAAGGAAATAGCAACCCACTATAATATTCTTGCCTAGAAAATTCCATGAACAGAGGAGTCTAGTGAGCTAGAGTCCATGAGGTCACAAAAGTGTTGGAAACCACTTGAGATAAAACAACAATGTAGCCATTATATAGAAGGAAGGAAATTTCCCAGATTTTTAACACCTTCTAATGTTACCACAAGCTTCCCTGGTGGCTCAGAGGTTAAAGCGTCTGCCTGCAATGCGGGAGACCTGGGTTCGATCCCTGGGTTGGGAAGATCCCCTGGAGAAGGAAATGGCAATCCACTCCAGTATTCTTGCCTGGAGAATCCCATGGACGGAGGAACCTGGAGGGCTACAGTCCACGGGGTCGCAAAGAGTCGGACACGATTGAGCGACTTCACTTCACAATGTTACCATAAAGATTCCAAATCAACCCTGAGAGTCATTCAAATTGTGTTATTTTCTATTTACCATTAGTAATATTATTTAAAAGAAGCTGTTAATTTCTCTCTGGTTCATACTGTCAGGACTCAGGATGAATCAAGAGGACAAGGTCAACAGCCTCTGAGTGACATGGAAAGTCTGCCCAGGGAGGAGGGGATGAGGTTTTCCAGGTCAGATTGAGACAGTTATATATGAATAGTGGATTTGCACTGAAGACAAGTAGGGGAGTTGAAGTGGTGTCGAGGCTTGTAATCAGGAGGGGCACAAAGATTAAAACCAAATGGGCATACATCTTGAAAGAGGATGTGTGGATTGAATTGGGATGAGGGGCTCAGGGTCATAAGTCACGAGGGTTCATCGATCCCTGTCTCCCAGGGTGATGGGATATGAGATGAGGTTGAACATGGTGGCTTCATAGATGATCGGACAATTTCAGTCGCTGCATTAGGTGGTCCACAGCTAGAAAGAAAGC